>JAWZYT010004103.1:310000-324524 GCA_034508575.1 Petrolisthes manimaculis
ATCCCCCAGCTTTCTATTTTATGTGCTGTGTTGGAATGCATTTAATTACTGTTTTATGCATGTAACATTTATAGGCTTGTTTGTCGCGTGTTGGACAGCTGAAGGATTCCCCGAAACTGTTGCTATCGAATATTATTGAATACCAAACCATATGAATACTCGTAAATAGTAAATAAAGAAGCCCATGATTAATAATGAGTTCTTCACATAACCTGTACATGACCTATACATATGCTGAGGAGGAGGAGGGGGGGGGGGGGGTGGACCAATTTGAAGGAATCGCTAACTTCAAAGTAGCGGAAAAAAATATCAAATAAGACAACATTAGGATGTATCTCTCTACCTAGACATTACAAAATAATATATTTTGAACGTACAGTAATGTATTATAGCTAAAAAATAAATTGAACGTCCAGAGGGGTTGGTATCTCTGAAATTAATATAAAGTATTATAATATCATTACCAGAATAATAATTCCGACATTCTCTTTACGAAAACATCACGAGGGGACGAGCCCTTAGTCCACGAATAGAAACACCAGGGATTTGAGTTCTATAATTTGGAGGGGTTATAAATTCGGAAAACTGGAGGTTCCTGAGTCCTGCAATAGTTCAAGCAGTGCAACAAAGCACTAACCACACATAAAGAAGGACTTTGTAGCATTGCAAAGTCTTCAGTAACAGGTTTCCTCTAATTCTCTTACTCAGTCACAGGGCATTTGATGGAAAAAAGAAATTGCCAGTGTTAGATAGGGAATGTGGGAGAGCATGATTGTCTACACTAGATGAATAACGTGGGTGGTGGAGGCAACTGTATTTAAGGGGACAATGCAGTGTTGGAAAATATGAAGCAACTGATTCCTTCAAACTATTCCAGGCAACAGGCCGCCAATAGGTTCTGTTTGGTCCTGTTTCTGACACACATTGAAGGAAACAAGGCGCTCTAGAGTAAAACTTTCTTAAGCCGTTCACACAAAATGCAGTATTATTATGAAGGCATACAGTGATTTGGTCTCGAGGTGCTTCATACTTGCTAAAACAGTATTCATAATTATGTAAGGTGAGGTGACACTCGTCGCAATCCAGCCTTTTAAAATAATGTACGAAACCTGATTGTCATGTTTAACTATTTTGTCTACCAATTCCTACTTCCCGTCCGATGGGTTATACCAAGTTAAAAGAAAGTGAATGTGATTGTTCTGGGAGACATTCATATATAACTGAAAATTGATTATTATTCTAGAAAGAGAACAAGGAATTCTGAATTAGGTAGTCGTTCCAGGAAAAGGATATTATTTCTGCGGCCAGACAATTTCATCCAAGCAAGACAAAATGAAGTGAGAAGAAAAAATATAACACAGTCCACATGTCCACAGTAGTAGTTCCCCTGGAGAAAAAAAATACAACGTCCAAAACCCAATCATTGAAGAGAGAGAAAGTACAGGTCCACAAACCCAATCGTCGTGGAAGGAAAAAGTACAGGTCCCCAAAGTACAGATCCACAAAGTACAGGTCCCCAAAGTACAGATCCCCAAAGTACAGGTCCCCAAAGTACAGATCCACAAAGTACAGGTCCAATCGTCGTGGAGAGATACACCACAGGTCCCCAACCCCAATGTACAGATCTCCAACGTTGTACAGGTCCACGAGCCCATTTGTCGTGGGGAGAGATAGTACAGGTCCCCAACCCCTAAGTAGAAGTCCCCAAAGTACAGGTCCACAAAGCCAATCGTCGTGGGGAGAGAAATCGTAACTTGGCCCAGACTCCAAATTGATCAGAAAAAAACAAAAAATGGGGTCAGTGGGATCGCCTGGTCGGGACGCCACCACCACCACCACCACCACCTCTGCAATCCCTAAGCTCAACTTTTTAATAATTTTCGCAGATTATATTCTCATCTCCCCCCCCCCCCCAACACACACACATATTTCCCCCCTGCCTCTTCCTCATGCTGCCTCTCATCCCCACCACCACCACCCACCACCGTTGTTGAATTAAAGATGCACTCCTCTTGGGAACCTCACTCACACAACCCTCACCATCGGCTCAGTTTGGCTCTAAAATCCCTGAAAATGATGCAAATATGTAACGATTTTATAAGCTTTTTTTTTTTTTTTTTTTTTAAGTTCGTTCGTTTTCCTCTTTAGGGTGTTTTCATTTTTTTTTTCGGTATAGCCTGATCCCATTGTTTTCCAATTCTGCCGTTCACGAGGTTTCCGTGAATTTTCGACATATTAACCCTCTGAGCTACGAATTCTTTTACTCGCTCCAGTCACTCCTCTTATTTTTTTCCTGTGTTAAGGGGATAGGGGGAGTGTTGCTGTTCATGCCGGCTGGATTATCAGTAAAAACAAAATAAAAAAATATCGTATGCTTTGTCCGGCTTTGTGAACAGGTAGTCAGTCAGTCAGTCATCCTATTTACCCCTGGGTGCAACATTTCTTTCATATATCCATTTAACCTGAAATAAACTGAGTTGAAATGATGTGGAAATAACGTTGAACTGAGTCAGAATTAAAAACAACAACACACTACGAGCTCTATATAGGTAATGAGGGCACACACAATTTTCTTAATGGAATTGACTGCTGTATATTGACTAGTGGAGGGGCAGTGAGTGAGTGAGTGACAAATGGTATAATAACAGAGTAATTTTCTTCTCCAGTACATGACAGGCCTCTAGTGCACACAGACACGGGGGCCATAATTATAGCATGTTATTTTCTAGGCGGCTACATGAAGGTTATTAATGCAAACACCCACAAAGAGCTTTAATTAGGAGGAAAGGAGATTGTTGCGATCCTCAGGTGCCTTCAACATCAACACTCGCCATTGTCAACCATCAAAGTCATCATGTTAACTCACTCAGTCCTTTACATTTCTTCAATATATATATATGTAGAGATTTTTTCTTCCAATATGTTTTTTATTTGGGTTGATGTTGGTGTTAAACAAGTTCGTTCTTTCTCCTTAGCTCGATTTTTTCTTTCTTTTATTGTACCGGCTGTCCCAATTTATTTTTGCTATTCAACGTTTGATGTTTCTCTTCTTTAATTGATTTCTTACCGTGTTCACAATTCTTCTCACTGCTTATAAGTGTTTTCTACTCTCTCTTCAGAATATATTTTTCGTCGTCGTCCTTCTTTAATTTATTCTTTATCCACCCAAATTTCATCCCGTCCACTTTTCTTTCATTTGTTTCGTGTTCGCTTATTCGTCCCCGCCTCACTGGTTGCCATGGAAACAAATCATGCCCATTAGTCAGGGAAAAACACCAATATTTGTGTTTATTGGAAAGCGACGAGAGTGGTGGTTGTGGAGGAGGGGAGGAGAGAGAGTAGGAGGGAAAAAATATTAGAAGAGGATAGGAAGACGGATGGTAGAGACAGACAAACAGGGACAGACATAGTAGACAAACAGACAGGGTCAGAGGGACATACATACATATAGACAGACAAATTAGAAGAGGGTAGGAAGACGGATGATAGGTAAGAGACAGACAAACAGGGACAGACATAGATAGACAGACAGGGACAGAGGGATATACATACATACACTGTCTGTCTGTTTATATGTATGTAACATATAGAGAGACAGGCAGTGAGGGATAATTAGAGGCAAGTGTTTAGTAGGCATTTCGTCTCATAATGGCAAACTACAGCCCTAATATTATTTAATGATTCGTTTCAGTAGTAGTACTCTCTGAACATAGGCAGCTTTAAGTTGAAGCTGATGATGAATCCATATTGGGGTTAACACATTTTGGTTCGGCTTCTGCACATGTTGGGTTTATCATGTTTTGTCTCTCCATGACCAGTTATCGTGGTGCTCCAAACCAATTTTTTTTTTTATTATAAGCCATGGCAATAATTCTTTGTCCGTCTCATTTAGTAAGTTGGAAACGTTTAGATCTCCGAAGCCTAAGGGTTAATCATGACGGTGTTAATTAAATACCAGGATTAATTAGTTTACTGATTTCGTCATTATAATATTAATATAAGTATCAAATGACATATCCATTGTTTCTGGGAATAAGAATACCCTCAACTTTTATAATTAATTTGGGATTCCTAGTCCTCAGACAAACAGTAGTGTGCTACGGGATGTTGATGTGTTCTAAATGTTAATGCATACACATATATAAATTTCTCTCTCTCTCTCTCTCAAGTAGTTCAGTCAATAATAGTTGAGCTTTTCCCTGCACGTTTGACTCGAAAGTGCGTCTTGCTAAGCATCTATTGCAGGAATTTGCTCCAATTTGTAACTGATAATGCAAGGTGCGATAACCAATGGATATGACCAGAAAGTATGATTTATTTTGTAGCCTATCAACCAGAAACAAAGCACCAAAGGAAAGAGGCACTGGGTAGACATATGGTGTATTTACACGAATAATAACTATATGCTTCAAGTGTATACATGTGTTAAAAATCGATTTAGTTCATTATATAATATTATGTAGTGTTTGTCGTTAAATATATTTTGTTCCTTCGTTTCAGGTGATTATTCCTAGTTGGTTGAGTGGGTGCAGGTCAACGAATGTGAGTACTTGATTTCTACTCAGTCTTTATTAAACCCAAGTAACCCATCAAGTCATATTTAAGCTTTAATTTCAGTTCAGCATCTGCCTCTTTTGTTTTTCTATACCCTAGCAGGGGCAGTCCTACTCTCTCATATGGAATTATTAAGTATGTGAAGTTCCCAATAGAGCTCTATCGTAAACTTCCGGGGTTTGAAGAACTAATTTGATTGTTGTCTTATGAAAATCTGTGTGTCTTCTGATTGTATTATAGTTGAATTAGAGGATGGAATAAGAGACATAGTGAACAGACAGACAGACACACAGACACACAAACATACAGACAGACAGGTTTCACACACACACACACACACGCACACACACACGCACACGCACACGCACACGCACACGCACACACACACACGCACACACACACAGAGAAATAGACAGGGTACAGGGAGGACAAATACTGAAAGTAGGCTACCATCAAAACAACAAACAAGAACAAGACAAACAGGCCGGGATCACCACAACTCCGTGTCACCATAATTATGAATTCTGCTCTGAGAACTTAATAAACCACGTATTTCAAATTCATATACTGTTTTTTTTTTATCGTGTGTTAATTGGGTCAAGAGGCGTAAAGGGTCGTTGTTGATTGTGATATTGGGTTGTGATAGAGGCTTGTGATACTGAGTTGTAATAGTGGGCTGTGATAGGCTTGTGATATAGGATTTTAATTATTGGTTGTGATAAGGTTTTGAGGAGGGGGTTGTGGTAAAAGGTTTTGATAACTTAATTAATAATATTTAACTGACTATTCTGTAGTCAAGAGGTTAAAATCTATTTCATTCAAAATTTAAAATACAGCTAGCGTTGTATAATATATTTGTGCATAACGTCAGGGGCGACTTAAAATATAATAGTCTAACTTCTGTCTGGCAAAGCTTAAGGAGAGAACCACTTGTTAGTACAATGGAGGGCTACTGATTCCTCCAAACTACCCCACGAAACAAATCCCCTCGGTGTTGCTAATAAGAGATCTGTTTCATGATATAGTTTGGAGTAATCCGTAGCCCTCCAATTTTCCAAAAAGAGGTTCTCCCCTTAAGGGCCCGGTGAGTGTTAGAGAGATTTGGAGGCTGGAGATTGTTTTTTATATATCCCACGAGGTATAAAAACTTCCTCTATATGTGTGGAGGTCTTCTGTGGCAATGATTAGAGGAAAGGAATAACGAGTGAACGTATGAGTTAAGAACATATTGGGTTATACATACTATAACTTAGTGTCATGTAGGAAGTAAGAATGAGAAACTAAGACATATCCCAAGGCCTATGTGAGTCAGTACAGTTGAGGAGACATAGTATATAAAGTGAGATACGTGTAGGATAAAATACAAAGAGAAACAGAGACAGAGAGACAGAGAGAAAGGTTAGGATATACCCTAGGGTCTATAAGAGTCAATAACCCCGACCGTGATATAAGCTTTGGGTTTTAATTATGTCCTCCAAGCCTAAGACCTGAGGGTAAAAAAGGGGGTACGAGTGTCTGAGCTGCTCCTGAACTGCTGAACGGTGACGGGCCAGAAAGCCAGTTTATTTTTCCTACGCGGAGAATGCCACGTGAGGCTTAGTTTAGTTTCGGTTTAGGTTTAGTAAGGTTGCGAAGGTTTAAAATCCAACCTGAGTTACTTTAGGAATTTTAGGGTAGGTAGAGTTTCCTGAGAACTTCAACGAGTATATATTTATATTCGTAAATAAACTTTTGCTGATCTTCTGGTTTACATCGAGTGCGTTCTTCATTGCATAGGTTGGCTCGTAATAATGGCTAGTGATGTGGCAAGATGTTAGTGGCAGAAGAAAGATGTGTGAGCCAGGCAGAGGGACGAGTTTATTACCGTGGCGTTTATTCAACCTGGCCGGCCTGTGGGGAAGATGTGGCCTTAGCAAGACAAAGACATGTTACTCCTTTTCCTTCATTTTTTTTTTTACTTTATTGACCTTCTTTCCCTTCTTCTTTTACTTTCTAGACTTCCTTTCTCTTCTTCTTTTACCTTTTTGACCTCCTTTCCCTTCTTCTTTTACTTTTTTTACCTCCTTTCCCATCTTGACCTCCTTTCCCTTTCTCCTTTATTTTCTTGACCTCCTTTCCCTTTCTCTTTTACTTTCTTGACCTCCTTTCCCTTTTTCTTTTATTTTCTTGACCTTTCCCTTTTCCTCTACTTTCTTGACCTTTCCCTTTCTCCTTTACTTTCTTACTTCCTTTTCCTTTCTCTTTTACTTTCTTTGCCTCCTTTCCTTTTTTTTTTTACAGTCTTTCCCTTCTTCCTTCATATTATTTACTTTTTATCTTTTCTTCCTTTACCCCTTCCTCGTTTCTCATCCCCTAGTTTACTGTTCTCTCAGTTCTTCACTTTATCTATATTCTCTCCATTATTTTCTTTCCCTCCCTCTCTCCTTCATTTTCCACCCCTCTTCAGTTTTTCTCCAGCCTTCACACTCTTACTCCTTTCATCCATCCCCTTATTCCTCCTTTCTCTTTGCCATATTTTCTCCTTCCTGTATACCACCATTCTTGTCTAATGATTTTTTTAACTAACCTTTTTTATTTATCCACGGTTCTTTCTTGCCTTCTCCATCCCCTACTCCCCTCGTCCCTCTCAATTCCCTTCATCTTTCCCATTTTTTTTCTGCTACCTTTCATTGCCTCCCTCCTTGCACATCTTCCCTCTCACGGTTCTTCCCTTCCTGGTTTCTGTAAGTTTTTTTCTTCCCTCTATATGTTTTTTTTTTTTTTCGCCTCACTCTTTCTCTCCGATTCCATTTTATTCCTTTTCCCCCTTCCCTTCCCTTCCCTCTCTTTCCCTTCCCTCCCCCTCCCTTCCCTCCCCTTCCCTACCCCTCCCTTCCTTCCCCTTCCCTCCCCTTCCCTACCCCTCCCCCTCGCTTCCCTTTGTCCACGTCCCTCTTACAACTGTTCCTGTCCACCAACTTGTGCCCCTCCCGTCATAGCGTCGACTCCCCTCCTTCCTTCCTTCCTTCCTTCCTTCCTTCCTTCCTTTCCCCGTGTCTATCCCTCCTTATCTCTCAATCGCCAGTCTTTCTCTCCCTTCCTCCACGGTTTCTCTCTTTCTCGCCACTTTTTTTATTTATCCTGGTCTCCATTTCATTTCCATGTTCGCTCCTTCATCCTTTCTTCTCTTATTGTAATTATATATCCTTTCCTCTCACTTTCGACCCATCTCCTCACATTCTCTATCACCATCAGTTTCTTTTCTATCTTTCTCTCTGCTCGTTATATCTTTCCCTCAATTCCCTTCCTAGTCTTTCTGTTCCTTTTACTTTTTATCCCTCCCTCCCCACTTTCTGTTTTCCCCTCGCATTCTATCTTGCCTAACATAAACTTTCTACCCTTCCTCCAAACCCTCTTCCAACCTTTCCCACTCTTTCCCTCCATTTTCTCTATTCTCTCCATTCATCTGCTCCTCTCCCCCCCCCCCCCTATTCCACTCTCTTTCCCTCTCTCTTCTCCACTCTCTCCATCTGCTCCTCTCATCCCCCCTCCATTCCCTCCCCTCCACCCTGCTTCTATCCCATTTATCCCCCCTATTGTACTAGCCTGGGCCTGGCTAGCTATAAAATCAAGCGTCAGGGCTCATACGTCTTGATTACCTCGGCTCCAGCACGCAGCTTCGTTACGCATGTCTTCCTTCCCAACCCATCTGTTTACGCACACTTTGACCCTCCTCCTCCTCCTCCTCCTCCTTCTCCTCCTCCTCCTCCTCCTCCTCCTCCTCCTCCTCCTCCTCCTCCTCCTCCTCCTCCTCCTCCTCCTCCTCCTCCTCCTCCTCCTCCTCCTCCTCCTCCTCCTCTTCCCCTCTTCGTTACGCATGTCTTCCTTCACTGCCATTTATTTACGCACATTTCATCCCTCTTTCCCCTCCTTCTCCCTCCTTACATCCTTCCCTCTTCCTCCTTCTCCCTTCTTACATCTCGTCCCTCTTCCTCCTCCTCCCTTCTTACATCCTTCCCTCTTTCTCTTTCCCTAATGGTTACGCATGTCTTACTTCTGACGTCATTTGTTTACGTACATCTCGTCCCCCCTTCTTCTTCCCTCTTCTCCTTCCCTCTTCGCTCTACGCCTGTCTTCCTTTTCTACTATCATCCTTTCGCATGTTTTTCTCCACCTATGTCTATTTACGCATGTCCTCCTTCCCTCTTTTTCATTATTCCTACCTATATTTTCTTTAGTCCTATATTCCTTTCCTTTACTCCTACTTTTTATTACTCCTATTTTCCTTTTCTGTACTCTTACTTTTCATTTCATTACTCCTACTTTCCTTTTCTTTACTTCTACTTTCCTTGTCATTACTCCTACCTTCCTTTTCTTTACTCCTATTTTCCTTTTCTTTACTTCCATTTTCTTTTCTTTCCTCCTATCCTTTTCGTTACTCCTACTTTTTTTTCTTTACTTCTACTTTTCTTTTCAATTCTACTTTCCTTCTCTTTACTTCCACTTTCATTTTATTTTCTTCCACCTTCCTTTTCTTTTCTTCCATTTTCCTTTTCGTTACTTCCACTTTCCTCCTTCACCTCCTCCATCTTTAAAGGCACATCCCTCCCTCTACATAGACATTATAACATAGACATTATAACAAAATAACACAGTGGTTTGTGGGCGCCTAAGCATCACAAATTTTAGTGCCTTTTCGTCCATCAGCTCACGACTTTTGCAGACCCCAACACGGCTTCGTATTATTATCGCATTTCAGATTTTATGCTAGGAAACAAACAAACACCTTAATACCTCCTCAGTGTGAAAAGGGAGACTTGTTTTTATCTTATCTCTTTATTTATTTATTTATCTAGTATTTTTTTTTTTTCATTTTATAAAAGAATATGTTGCCATCCAATTCGCCAACATTTTTGAGAGGAAAACCCGGAGGAGGAGGAGGAGGAGGAGGAGGAGGAGGTACGGTGTTGTGAAATCTGGAGCTGTTGATTCCTTCACACGAATATTTTTGTTAATCTGGTTTTGTTTCCAGGCCTATAGTTTGGTGGAATCAAGGCCTTTGAATGTAACAAAAGGGTACTAAAATAGTGTCCCTTTATGTACACCTCAAAGCGAGCACAGTTGGATTACAAAGGGAAGGTTCAGACAGTCGTGGACCCTCTCTCTCTCTCCCTCTTCTTCCCCTCTACCTGCTCTCACTCTCCCTCTTTACCCCCTCTCACTTTCCTCTTCTACCCCCTCTCACTTTCCACCTCTACCCCTTCTCACTCTCCCTCTTTCCTTCCCCTCTCCCTCTCCGCCCTTTCCCCCGCTCCCCGTCTACCCCCTCTCAGTCTCCCCATCCCCCTCTCAGTCTCCTCTCCCCCTCCCCCTCCCCCTTAGAACCTGTTATATATTTACTGGGGCTGCGTGTGACCTCATCTGACCCCCCCAGGTGAGGCTAGGATGCTGCCAGCTAGGAGCATAAAAATTACGGCAAGACGAGTGGCAGAAAATTAAAGGAGGCGAGAGAGAGGGAAGATTAAAAAGAAAAATATGTTTGGGTAGGGTTGTGTGTGTGTGTGTGTGTGTGTGTACGTGTGTGTATGTGTGTGTGTGTGTGTGCGGTAAATAGATAGATAGATAGATAGATAGATATATATATATATATATAGAGAGAGAGAGAGAGAGAGAGAGAGAGAGAGAGAGAGAGAGAGAAATGATAAGTTGAGCGAGATGAATACATGTAATAACTCCAATTTTCATGAGTTAAAGATCCACCCGAAAACACACACACACACACACACACACACACACACACACACACAAAACGAGTTCAGTTAAGCAAGAAATAACATAATTGAACATTGGTTGAGGTGACGGGGAGGGAGATGACAAGCAAGCAAGGGAGAAAGAGAGTTACATAGAGTTACATAGAATCACAGACCACAACAGACCTTACGGTCCACACGGGGTGATCTGATTAGAAGGTTACTGGTAGAGAATGAAAATCTCCCCAGTGATAGTCGTAGGTAAGGATAGCAAAGTAGAAGGCTCTCTCCCCACCCTCCAATCCCTCCGGCCTTAGCCGTACTGGAAATAAAGTTAGGAGTCAGAACCTTGTGGAGTTGGTAGAGAAAACTCCACAAGGAAATTTTATAGGAAAGATAGAAAGTAGTTGAAATTTGGCTAACTTGCCACCTGTAATGGGCAAAAAATTATTCATTAGTAAACATCGATAGTCGGGGATTAGATGCAAGGTGTTTATCAAGGCGACGTTTGAAGCTATCTACTGTGTTACATTCTATTACGTTACGGGGAAGCCCATTCCATAAGTTGACGACTCGGTTAAAAAAGAAATTCTTGGATTCGTGTGAATTAAAAGATTTACCTATGATTTTACAGCCATTACCTCTCGTGTAGTTTGATTGATCGATATTGAAATATTTGTTGCAGTCCATATTGTCTATGCCTTTGATTATTTTGAATACCTGGATTAAGTCGCCTCTCAATCTACGTTGTGCTAATGGGAATAGATTCAATTTATTTAGCTGCTCTTCATACGTTTTGTTTCGTAGACATGGTATCATTTTAGTAACTCTACGTTGGACTCGTTCCAATTTTACTATATCTTTCTGGTAGTACGGGCACCAGGCTTGGACACAATATTCCATAAGGGGACGGACCAAGGAATTATACAAAGTGAGGATTGTGTCTTTAGACTTATACTCGAATGCTCTGCCAATAAAGCCGATAGTTTTATTTGCTTTCTTAATTACTTCCGTACATTGCTGACTGGGTTTTAGGTTACTTGATATTGTGACCCCTAAGTCTGTCTCTTGATCCACGCTTTTAATTTGATTACCATTTAACGAGTAGTTTGCAATTACGTTACGATGTCCGATATGGAGTACTTTACATTTATCTGCATTGAAGGACATTTGCCAAGTTTTCGCCCAATTCGACAATTTATCGAGATTATCTTGCATTTCTTTAGTTTGTGCGTTAGTGAGTACTGTATTTGCAATTTTAGTGTCATCTGCAAACTTCGATATTATGCATGAGAGACCTTCATCTATGTCGTTTATGTAAACTAGGAAAAGGATTGGGCCTAAAACAGACCCTTGTGGCACCCCGCTCGTAACGCCAGTCCAATTAGATGATTTACCATTTATTACCACACGTTGTTTACGGTTTCTTAGCCAGTTCTCTATCCATCTTACGGTGTCGCCTTGGATTCTGTGAGATTTTAATTTAGTTATTAAACGTTTATGGGGAACTTTGTCAAAGGCTTTTTGGAAATCAAGATAAATTATGTCTACTGCTTTACTCTTATCATATTCGTTAAAGAGAGAGAGAGAGAGAGAGAGAGAGAGAGAGAGAGAGAGAGAGAGAGAGAGAGAGAGAGAGAGAGTGGGGGGGGGGGGGGTCAGGCAGAACTGTGGGAAGCCTAATGAGAAACTAGGAGGTGCTAACGGGACTGGGCACACGTAATATCCTAATCGAGTTATGCCCCACCAACCTTCAGGATTGTCACTCTTATTTTGTTATTTTTTTATGATAAGAAGGGAGGAGGAGATCTTGGAATGAGTCGCTGTTGTTGGTTGACCTGTAGTAATGTTGTCTCCACCTGCCAGCCAGCCAGTCAGTATCGAAAAGTCAAGATTCTCTATATTTTCCTTTATTTCTTTTGATAATTATTTGTCCATTGCTTCTTTAACTCTTGTTTTAGTTTTGTGTTTTTTATATATTTATTGCTGTCTTGTTATTGATTGATTAAATTTTTATATGTTTGGTATTAATTGAGATATATTTATTAAATTAATTACTTACTCTTCAGCTGAACGCAGAGAGAGTGTTTTCGATCACAGTAACTTAAACAATGGATATAAACAAATACCAAACTCAGAACAATTTTACTCGCCATTAGGAAGCTCTTTTATACGACAGTGATGCTATATATTTATTTTTATTTTTACCGAGATCTTAATCCATGTTGGTCGTATGTGTAGGTATTTGTATGTGAATGTGTTCGATCGTATCAGCCAGGGAAGCCATTTATATACCCGAATCCTGAGCGACTCTCCAAGAGGGTTAGAATTTGTGATGCAGAACTATTGATACTGGCATTTGAAAATCCTCTGTTACTCGAGGGGGAAAAAAGGTTCTCGTATAATTGTGAGGCAAAAAGGATCGAGTCCATTTTATTTTCTTAATCTCCTCTATAATAACAGTACTAATTATGAGATCTTACTCCAGATACCACCTGAGAGCTATAATTCGATACATTAGCTGGGATTTTATTCTCTGTACACAGCTGTAATTATTAGTTAACCGTCATGGACAAGTGGTTATTACTGGTATGGGATGCTATACTGGTATGGGATATTAGCCATTATTTCAGTCTAGTGTCTAAAGTGTGTGAATACTGTAGGTTTACTAGTCCAGGTAAACCTAAGCATATCTTAAGGGGAGATTCTCTTGTTGGTGAATTGGAGGGTCTCTAATTCCTCCAAGCAATGCCACGAAACAGATCCCCTATTAATACCATTGAGGGTGTGTGTTTCGAGGCATAGTTTGGAGGAATCACAACCTACCACTTCACCAAAAAAAAAAGCTCTCCTAAAATAAAGTAAAACGAAATAGCTCCCTGGCTCCACGAACGAAACAAACTCACGAAACAAATAATCTTATAACAAACACGGCATTTGCCTCGAGGGAACAAAATGGGTTAACACACAACCTGTCGTACCGTAGTGATGCCCGACTATAAGGAACAGGTCTGTGGGTTGCAACGGATGAGCTTGCAATGCGGATAATAGAGAGTCATTACGAGTAACTGGGAGGGTAATGGCACTGGTGTCCATTACTGAGGGGGAGGGGGAAGCTAGAGGTGTATGATGGCTGGTGTTGTAATGATACCTAGATCCTGATTGGAGTGTCCACCGTTCTGTGTGTGTTTGTGTGTGTGTTGGGTGTGTGCTTAGTGAGACGAGTGTGTGTGAGTGTTTGTGTGTAGGTACGTCGAATGTGGTGTGTGTGTGTATGTGTGTAAGTGTATCGGGAGAATGATGCATAAAGGAGAGTGGCTTCACAGGGGTTGAGTTGTGCTCCATCACTCAGTTGTGTGTGTGATTGCTGCCTCATTTTGCCTTCACCTGATTTCTCCAGGGACTTTCACGTGCCATGTGAGCAGTGATGGATTTACCAGCGCCGCTCCACACCGACTACATACATACATATGCATACATTCATATACATACATGCACGACACGCGGTGCTTGCATATTTATTTCAAGAACTTTAGGAAAGTTTTCAGTTTGAACTGTATATAGAAGTTCTAAGTAAAGTTCTGTGTAAAAGATTATTTTTAAATAAAATTACTATACTGTACCTATTAAACTGGAATGGTAATAAACAAAAAAGTAATAGATTGCGTTCATAATGCCCATAGTTTGAAAAACTTTTTCCTAATAATGATTTAGTTATGAAAAGTTATTAATTTCATCTGCTTGTATAAATTTAACACTAGTTCCTTTCAGTTGACTGGTATGTTTAGTTTCTAAGTGTTCATCATAAATAAATACCAGGCATACCAATATGCATGTGTATAAGTAAAGATTATTATATTCTCTATACGTTTATTGGCGCGTGTTGTTGTAAAGGTGAGTTGGCATGTGGGCGGCAGAGGTGTATGTTGGCCAAGATGGTATCAGGAGACAAGTTGTGAAGGTGTTCATATCGTCACACACTCTCAACTTGTTCTTTGGTCAACATATCTCAGTATTTGATATTAATAATGGACCTGGGATCTGAACTGTTTAAGTGGAGGCGAAATATTTGTCCAAACGGTGCAACAAAACAGCACTACTACCGAGGGAGTCTGTTTCCTTACACTGATTGGAGGAATCGCAAACCTCAATATTTCCATAGACTTCACAATCCGCTTACAGGCATCAGACCCTGCACTTTCCTCTTAATCCCTTTATATTTATTGGCACTTGCGGTGTTA
>JAWZYT010004104.1:2500-5000 GCA_034508575.1 Petrolisthes manimaculis
TACATACACATATATACATATACATACATACATAAACATACATATAGTTTATAGGAATCAAACACCAACAACAAAATCTTACATTAAATAGTTAGTTTTTATTACTTATATCCTGTAGTTATCTGGTTATTCAATAAAAATAATTATAATATTATTATTGACTTTTGATATCCTATGGTTACATTGATGGTTGTATTGTTTCAAAGATTTGGAATAATAAATAATAAATAAGAATAAATAATAATAAATGATAATTAATAATAATAAATAATAAAAATAAATAATAAAAAATAAATAATAATAAAAAATAATAATAAAAAAATAATAATAAAAAATAATGATAAAAAACAATAACAAAAAATAATAAAAAAAATAACAATAAAAATAATAATAAAAAAAAAATAATAAAAAAAAATAATAATAAAAAAAATAAAAATAAAATAATAATAATGATAAAAAAAATAATAATAAAAAAAATAATAATAAAAATAAAATAAAAATAATAATAAAAAATAATGATAATAAAAAATAATAAAATAATAATAATAATAATAATAATAATAAAAATAATAATAAAAAAATAATAATAATAAAAAATAATAATAAAAAAAAAAAAAAAAAAAAAAATGATAAAAAGATTAAAAAAAAAAAAAAAAAAAAAAAATTAATAATAATAATTTATCTAAAATCAGTACAGAACCTGTTCTTTCCCCCCGGTTTAGGAACCAACACACAGTGTGAACTCTATGGACTATTACTAGGTTCTATTAAATCATTCTTTAACATATACTCTATCTCTTTCCTCATAATCTCTCTTTCTTTCTGGATTTACTCTGTATGGGTGTTGTTTAATTAATTGGTCTAACGTCATCGACTTCCACGTCATGTACTATTGCATTTATTCTCCTGGGAGTATCAGTAAACAGAGATTTGTACTTATTTATTTATGATCTTGTTCACTTCTTCTTTTTCATCTCCACTCCAATGTTTCAGCTTTTCATCCAACTGTTTCAACACTGTCCAGTTTTCCAGGCATTGTCCTTCACATTTTACTAGATTCTCATCCTTCGTTACCTTTCCCTTCTCGAACTTGACAAGGTTTCCACAATTCATGTTATGGTTTTTTTTTCAACCTTCTCCCTATCTTGGTATGGTTTTAACATGTGGATAATTATGGCATAACTGATTTCCTTTACGTCTTCCTGGAGTTTTCACTAGATAGTTGACGTGAGTAATTTTCTTTTCCACAACCCAAGGCCCACAATACTTTGCATTCATTGGGTTTCCTTGTAATGGAAACAGCACTAATACTTTGTCGCCAGGCAAGAAGCTTCTCTCTCGTGCATTTCTATCATACCACTTCTTCATATCAATTTGAGATGCCTTTAGATTCCCACAAGCAATCTCTCTGGCCCTCATCAAGTTTCCTTTTAACTTCATCACATAACTCAACAAATTTGGTGCCTCTACATTTCCCAGCCAATTCTCCTTTAATTAACACTGAGTACCTGTTCTACATCTCTCCAAAACCTGGACGTGTGATCAGCATTGCAGCCAGTGGACTGTAACTTCTCTCACTCACTCACCTTAACACTGAGTACCTGTTCTACATCCCTCCAAAACCCGGACGTGTGATCAGCATTGCAGCCAGTGGACTGTAACTTCTCTCACTCACTCACCTTAACACTGAGTACCTGTTCTACATCCCTCCAAAACCCGGACGTGTGATCAGCATTGCAGCCAGTGGACTGTAACTTCTCTCACTCACTCACTGTAAAGGGAAGTCGAGCTGTATAGCCTGTTTCCTCTTCCCATGAAACCAGGCAAGTCTGAACAAGGTGATAGTAAGGAACCGTGGATTGAGATAAACACAAATAAACAAACGGAGTTGAGTATATTCTTTGTTTCCCGGAATTACTCTTCACACACATAAAATATGTACAACAAATAGCCCAGAGCAACCAATGATCACGGTAATGCTCTTAATACTAGGGAATTGACCCCAAGTCCACTACACAATAAATATCACAGCAATCGGAGAGCTCAGGTAGCCAGCGAGGAGAGCAGCTTTCTTGGTGTGATGCTGAGAGTGCTCTGCCGACTGAAGGTAAGTGGAGTCCTGTAGTAAACTCGGTTGGGCTTCAGAAGGAGATGAAACGGGACACTGAGGCTTCAATAAATCTTGTAGTAGACGAGTCGAGCATTTCTTCGGACTCATCCGACTACCAATCAGCACCCCAATAGTCCGGAGAAGTAAAGTGGTGTTTCGCCCTCACATTAGCATTTTTTTTACCTGAAAATTGATTTTTTTCTAGAACAGTGTTGACATGTACAAATCGCTTCTGAGACCCAAAAAACTCGATTTTTCGGTGTTTTTAGGCTAAATTTGGGATATAAACGGGTATCGAAGATGCATGCACAAATCGACTTTTTGGGCCCAAAAAACGTGTTTTAACAGGCAGGCAGGCAGGTAGGGAGGCAGGCAGGCAGGCAGGCAGGT
>JAWZYT010004104.1:15000-17500 GCA_034508575.1 Petrolisthes manimaculis
TAACCTAACCCTTAACCTAACCTAACCTAACCTAACCTAACCCAACCTAACCTAACCTAACCTAACCCTTAACCTAACCTAACCTAACCTAACCTAACCTAACCTAACCCTTAACCTAACCTAACCTAACCTAACCCCTAACCTGCTGCCCCGCTGCCCCGCCGCCCCACCCCGCTGCCCCGCCCCACTGCCCTGCCCCACTGCCCCGCCGCCGCCCGGCTGTCACCCCGCTGCCCCCGCCGCCCCGCTGCCCTGCCGCCCCGCTGCCCCGCCACCCCGCCACCCTGCCCCACTGCCCCGCTGCCCCGACGCCCCGCTGCCCCGCTGTCCAGCCCCGCCGCCCCACTGCCCCGCCCCGCTGCCCCGACGCCCCGCTGCCCCGCCCCGCAACTGCCCCACTGCCCCGCCCCGCTGCCCCGCCCCGCTGCCCCGCCGCCCCGCTGCCCCGCCCCGCTGCCCCGCATCCCGCTGCCCCGCCGCCCTGCTGCCCTGCCGCCCCGCTACCCCGCCTCGCAACTGCCCCGCATCCCCGCCCCGCCCCGCTGCCCCGCTGCCCCGCCCCGCTGCCCCGATGCCCTGTCGCCCCGCTGCCACGCCGCCACGCTGCCCCGCCCCGCAACTGCCCTGCCGCCCCCGCTGCCCCTAACCTAACCTAACCTAACCTAACCTAACCTAACCTAACCTAACCCAACCTAACCTAACCTAACCTAACCTAACCTAACCCAACCTAACCTAACCTAACCTAACCTAACCCTTAACCTAACCTAACCTAACCCAACCTAACCTAACCTAACCCAACCTAACCTAACCCTTAACCTAACCTAACCTAACCTAACCTAACCTAACCCTTAACCTAACCTAACCCAACCTAACCTAACCTAACCTAACCTAACCCTTAACCTAACCTAACCTAACCTAACCTAACCCCTAACCTGCTGCCCCGCTGCCCCGCCGCCCCGCCCCGCTGCCCCGCCCCACTGCCCTGCCCCACTGCCCCGCCGCCGCCCGGCTGTCACCCCCGCTGCCCCGCCGCCCCGCTGCCCTGCCGCCCCGCTGCCCCGCCACCCCGCTGCCCCGCCACCCTGCCCCACTGCCCCGCTGCCCCGACGCCCCGCTGCCCCACTGTCCAGCCCCGCCGCCCCACTGCCCTGCCCCGCTGCCCCGACGCCCCGCTGCCCCGCCGCCCCACCCCACAACTGCCCCACTGCCCCGCCCCGCTGCCCCGCCCCGCTGCCCCGCCGCCCCGCTGCCCCGCCCCGCTGCCCCGCATCCCGCTGCCCCGCCGCCCTGCTGCCCTGCCACCCCCGCTGCCCCGACGCCCTGCTGCCCCGCTGTCAAGCCCCGCCGTCCTGCTGCCCCGCCCCGCTGCCCCGCATCCCGCTGCCCCGCTGCCCCGCCGCCCCGCTACCCCGCCTCGCAACTGCCCCGCATCCCCGCCCCGCCCCGCTGCCCCGCTGCCCCGCCCCGCTGCCCCGATGCCCTGCCGCCCCGCTGCCACGCCGCCCCCGCTGCCCCGCCCCGCAACTGCCCTGCCGCCCCGCTGCCCCTAACCTAACCTAGCCTAACCTAACCTAACCTAACCCAACCTAACCTAACCTAACCTAACCTAACCTAACCTAACCCTTAACCTAACCTAACCTAACCCTTAACCTAACCTAACCTAACCTAACCCTTAACCCAACCTAACCTAACCTAACCTAACCTAACCTAACCTAACCCAACCTAACCTAACCTAACCTAACCTAACCCTTAACCTAACCTAACCTAACCCCTAACCTGCTGCCCCGCTGCCCCGCCGCCCCGCCCCGCTGCCCCGCCCCACTGCCCTGCCCCACTGCCCCGCCGCCGCCCGGCTGTCACCCCGCTGCCCCGCCGCCCCGCTGCCCTGCCGCCCCGCTGCCCCGCCACCCCCGCTGCCCCGCCACCCTGCCCCACTGCCCCGCTGCCCCGACGCCCCGCTGCCCCGCTGTCCAGCCCCGCCGCCCCACTGCCCCGCCCCGCTGCCCCGACGCCCCGCTGCCCCGCCCCGCAACTGCCCCGCCCCGCTGCCCCCGCCCCGCTGCCCCGCCGCCCCGCTGCCCCGCCCCGCTGCCCCGACGCCCCGCCACCCCGCCCCGCAACTGCCCCACTGCCCCGCCCCGCTGCCCTGCCCTGCTGCCCCGACGCCCCGCCACCCCGCCCCGCTGCTCCGACGCCCTGCTGCCCCGCTGTCAAGCCCCGCCGCCCCACTGACCCGCCCCGCTGCCCCGCATCCCGCTGCCCCACCGCCCTGTTGCCCCGCCGCCCCGCTACCCCGCCTCGCAACTGCCCCGCCTCCCCGCCCCGCCCCGCTGCCCCGCCGCCCCGCTGCCCTGCCCCGCTGCCCCGATGCCCTGCCGCCCCGCTGCCGCCCTGCCCCACTGCCCTGCCGCCACGCCGCTCTGCCGCCCCGCTGCCCCTAACCTAACCTAACCCAACCTAACCTAACCTAACCTAACCTAACCTAACCCTTAACCTAACC
>JAWZYT010004105.1:0-27826 GCA_034508575.1 Petrolisthes manimaculis
ATAATATAATAATCACTTCACACCCTTGTTACAATCCACACGTCCTATCCAACACCCCAAAACAAACACATCAGTCCCTATTTACAAAGAACGTGGCAGCACACATCTTTCCTCTCCATACAACTGTACAGTGCTAACTAATGCTTGCCTCCTTCACAATCACAACCCTCACTAACATCCATCACAATATCAAGCATTTGTTGTTGTTCCGTCCATCCAATCACTTACTGTATGTCTCGTTTTTATCGACAAATAATTCAGTTCAGTATAGTAAAATCAAGTACAAGGCCCTGAGGTACTGAGACGATAACGAGAAATATACAAGACATATATCAACAGAGAGAGAGAGAGAGAGAGAGAGAGAGAGAGAGAGAGAAAGAGAGAGAGAGAGAGAGTTAGTGACTATCCGTGTCTAGGAATAATAATAATAGGGTACAAATCTGGGCAGCATTTTTCAACAGACTCAACATAACCGGACACGCCAATTATTATTTTTTTTGTTTTTTCACCTTCACTGGTAACTTTGCCCTATTTCACTCACCTCTACTTTAGACTAATGTTGTAATAAAATTGTGCAAAAACCTCACGTAGCACGAGAGAGAGAGAGAGAGAGAGAGAGAGAGAGAGAGAGAGAGAGAGAGAGAGAGAGAGAGAGAGAAGAGAAACAAAGGAGGTGGGAGGTAAATTGGTGTCTGTTAATCTCGCTACCGTATATTTATCGGCTTAATTATTTCACCTTATTACACTGTGGAAAATAATATAAACCATGTCTTAACCATCTCTCCATCATCAACATAACACACACACAGAAGAACACCAAATTCACGCAAAGGTATACAACTTAATAATAGCCTAGTAGTATAAAATAATAGCCTAGTCGTAGTAGTGCAGCTGATACCGTTACAACAAGTCCACCACTCCACCACACATTCAAACACTGGCAACCGTCCAACATACATACATACATACATACATACATACGTGGCGACGAACGAATTATTGGACCAAACACACACACACAGCCTTCCACCACCCACCCAGCATCACTAATGAACTCTTTATTTATACGAATCTCAAAAAAATATGTATATATATAATATTATACAGTTTGTTATAAGTTCAGGAATTTATGTATGCATTATAAATTATATCAGTAAATAAGTACCGGTAAGTATATCTTCTATTTCCCTCGTGTCATCTTTCTCTCCTTTCCTTTTCTCTCCTCCTCCTCCTCCTCGTTCTCCTCAAGTCCTCATCCCACCAATTTCACCCAACTCTCTCCGCAGCAGTTGATTCTTGTTGCTAAAAATTTCGTTTCCCCTCAACTTCCCACTGTATTTCATCGCTACAAGACGCGTGTGTGCATACTGAATCTAGTAGTACCTATATTTCACACATGCGGGAATACTGAAAGCGTGTGTGTAAATAAATGAGAGAACAGTGTTATGTATGACCTTTTCTACCTACAGGGATGGTTCGTGGTGCTTGGGTGAAGGAACATATTGACAGGAAGGGCAGCAGCAGGAGCAACAGTAGACGAAAACTTCAGAAAAGCAACGTTCACCCTGACCAGAGGAGGTGACGCCCTTTCATTCCTTCCTTCCTTACCTACCTACCTACTGCCTCTTGACACCAACAACCATACCTCTCCACATTCTCTAGCATATATATAATCCTCTTCCACTGTGTTATGACCAAGGGCAACACAAGGAAACGAGGCCCAGTGAGAGTAAATATGATAAAATGAGTGATGCATCTTTTTGTCACTGATCACCTCATCGATCTGTGTGTGTGTACAGAACGTATGAATGTGATGCCAAATGAGAGAGAGAGAGAGAGAGAGAGAGAGAGAGAGAGAGAGAGAGAGAGAGAGAGAGAGAGAGAGAGAGAGAGAGAGAGAGAGAGAGAGAGTGGTGTTGGTGACAAGGAGATACAACCATCACCATGACAGACTCTCACTCTTTTTTATCAACTTTATGGCCAACACAGTAACTTCTTCACTCCACCGTAACATCACTAACCAGACGAGGAAGAAACAGCTTGATTAGAAGAAAGTTTGTTCATTCACGTATCGGTATATATTTAAACCACAGACTACATACAGTACATCCACCTACCTACCTACCTACCCATCCATCCATTCACCCATACAAACCACACGACCTGTATTCATCCATCCATCCATCCACATATTTATCCACACATATGAAAACTCGTCTTCCCGTTTCATATCGACCGACCAAGAGTATCGACGCACACGCACACACACGCACACGCACGCACGCAAGAACACCTTCCAGCATTATGGAAGAAGGGCTGATATATAAAAGAGAAAGAGGGGGAGCACGAAAAAATAAAAAAATAAGATAAAATAAAATAACAAAGAATTGAGAGCGAAGAAAAGAATAACAAGAAAGGGAGAAAGTAAAGAAGGCAGGAACGAGGGTAGAGGAGACTGAAGAAAAGGACAGACAGACAGAAAACAAATGAAGGATGAAGTTGGAATAAAGGGGAAGACTAACAAGAAGAAAGGAAGAGAAGGGAGATCTGATGAAGGAGGGAGAGGATGAGGTGAGAGAGGGAGTACTGGAAGCGATTGGAAGAGTGGGGGTGGGGAGGAAGGAGGAGATAGGTAGGAAGGAGCAGGATGCTATGAGAGTCGAGGGGAAGGGAAGGGAAGGGGAGAGGAGGGATGGGAGTGTATAAGACGGTTGGAGGGGAGGGAAGAGGAATAAAAGAGTCAGGAATGAGGGAAGAGGAATAAAAGAGTCAGGAGTGAGGGGAGAAAAGGAAGAAGAGTCAGGAATGAGGGGAGAAGATGAAGAAGAGTCAGGAATGAGGGGAGAAGATAAAGGGGTGGGTGAGGAAGAGTCGGGAGTGAGGGGAGAAGATAAAGGGGTGGGTGAGGAAGAGGAATAGGAGGAAGGGAGGGAAGGAGAAAAGAGTGATTATACTGTACCACCACCTTCCGGCTCATGTGGGGAGGGGAGGGGAGGGGAGTGGAAGGTGGGTGGGGGTAGGTGACCAAGCCGCAAGAAGCTGCCTCACCTGCCTGCCTATCTCATCTGTCTCTCTCACCTGCCTAGTCACTTTTCCTCTCTGTGTTATTTCCCTGCCTGCAACTATAGTCTCGCTGCCTACCTCAATATCAAATCATCCTTCTTGTCCGCCAATCTTGTCTTTCTATTATTATCATACTTTTTGTCTGTCCACTCGCTTGCCTGCCTAAACGTTAAACTACATTCAGTACATTGTGTACCTTCTTGCTCGCCTACCCATCTGACTGCTACTTCCCTACCTGACCTGCCCAACTCCACACCAAGAGTTTGAAATGATTGGGTGTAAGGAGAGGTAAATTCCAATTCCAGGACCAACTTATACATTATATAGGTGACTGATGGAAGAAAGTGGCTGGAAGGAAAGGGGTGTAAACTAAATAAATAAATAAATACATAAATAAATAAATAAACAAACAAACAAATAAACAAATAAACAAACACACATATATATATATATATATATATATATATATATATATATATATATATATAGAGAGAGAGAGAGAGAGAGAGAGAGAGAGAGAGAGAGAGAGAGAGAGAGAGTACACAAAGACAATGATATGATTATAAACAACAAGAAGCAAGGTTAAGAAGAAGTGTAGAATGATGAGAACAGGTTGGTGGTGGGGGGGAGGGGAAGGAGGGAAGGGATAGCAGCAGCAGCAGCAGCAGCAGCAACACATGCAGAGAACAAAGACACAACGATGGAGAGAGGGAGGGAGAGAGGATGAGATAACAAAGTGTGAACGGAAAGAACGAAACACAACACACACACACACCACCAGACACACCCACGACCGAAACAAACAATACCCGTCAGTGTTGTTGTATTCATGATGGTGGTAGCAGTGGTATTATTATTTTGACAACAGTTGTGGTTATAATGAGGAACAAAGTAGAATTAACTGTCAACAACCACACACCATCCCTCCCTACATCCTTCACCCTCGGGACCCCAGCGGCTCAAACAAAAGTAAACAAACCCATTCCCCTTTCATTCTGGTTCTTTAAATAGTTTCAAAGTTATGTACAATTTACCTGATTCTTCTTTCTTAATTACTTTCAATGTTATGTACAATTTACCTGATTCTTTCTTAAATAGTTTCAAAGTTATGTACAATTTACCTGATTCTTCTTTCTTAAATAGTTTCAATGTTATGTACAATTTACCTGATTCTTCTTTCTTAAATAGTTTCAATGTTATGTACAATTTACCTGATTCTTCTTTCTTAAATAGTTTCAATGTTATGTACAATTTACCTGATTATTCTTTCTTAAATACTTTCAATGTTATGTACAATTTACCTGATTTTTTCTTTAAAAAATTCAGAGTTATGACACTTAACCAAAACAGTGGGTGTTCCCTGAAAGCACCAATCAAAACATGCTGGAACACAGTAGTAGTAGTAGTGCTTGGGAAATGTCTGGACTGCATGCATGAACTTTAGGCATCCTTTACCTCCCTCGCCGACCGCTTGCAAAACCGCGTCATTCCCAGTATAGGCTTTGTAATTATATACGTTGAGTACCGAACAGTGGGAAGAGAGAGAAAGAAAAGTGGCGAATGATAAAATAAAACAATGAGAAACGAAAACGGAAGAAAGATGGGAAGAAAAGAGGGAGGTAGAGAAGAGGAAGAGATGGGAAGAAAAGAGAGGGAGAGAGAAGAGGAAGAGAAAGAGATGGGAAGAAAAGAGAGGGAGGGAGAGAAAGAGGGAGAGAGAGAAAGGTAAGGGGAGAGAAAGTGAAGGGGAAGAAAGGAAGGCTCACTCACTCACTCTAACTGATCGGGACCCTGTTTTTATATAAGCATGCAACTCTGACCCTGTAGCAGACAAGGGTAGAGGTCATTGTACGACCAGCAGGAGGAGGAGGAGGAGGAGGAGGAGGAGGAGGAGGAGGAGGAGGAGGAGGAGGAGGAGGAGGAGGAGGAGGAGGAGGAGGAGGGAGAGACGATGGAGAGCAAAGGAAAAGGAGAAAGTGGAAGAAAGGCGATATAGAGATAGGGAAGGAGAGAGGCGGTGTAGAGAGATGGAAACAAGGAGATAATAGAAAAAAAAAACGATGATGGAGATGAGAGTGAGGGGGTGTGGCCATGTACAGAAGAAAAGAGAGAGAGTGGGTATGTATGTGTGTGTGTGTGTGTGTGGACAGGGAAAGGAGTAGTGGGCAATGAGGAGACCAAATTTTCCCGGGCCAGAGTGTCAAAAATAGCTCAAACAAGATTAACATAGAATCTAACTGAACCTGTATTGAATCTTGACTTTTTCTGGCAGACTAAGTCAAGTTCCCTGGGGCAGGTGGTGTGTGTGTGTGTGTGACCCTGGCAGCTCTTCCCCTCCCCTCCTCTCTTTCTTCCCTTCCCCTCCCATCACTTATTCTCTCCCCTTCCCTCCCCATGTTATCTCCCATCTCCTCTCCTCCTTCCCTGACCTACACCACCACATCTTGGCAACAGTCTACTGCAGTCATCCCTCCACCGAACCATATCACACACACACACACACACACACACACAAATAGAAATAAAAGAAACACACACACATACAAATAGAAGTCGAAAACAACAAAACACACACACACACACACACACACACACACGATCACTGTATACCATCACTATCAACATTATTACATTATCACCACCACTATCACGACTATCATTACTACCACCACCACTACTATCACCACCACCACTACTACTATCACCACCACCACCACTACTATCACGACTACCATTATCACCACCACAACTCTCATCCCTCTACCCATTCTATAGTTGCCTACTCACCATCAACCCGATTCTCTAACCACCCATTAATTAAGGGGGGTATATAATTCTTTTTTGTTACATTGGAGTGCCTTGATTCCTCCAAAGTATGCCAGGAAACCAAATGAACAAATATAATGGTGTTCTGTTGCTTGGAAGAATTTGGAGGATTCAGTTGCTCTAGATCTACCATGAACACAAAATTTCCCCATTAATAATCTTGTTGTTGTTGTTGTTGTTTTGGTAAGGCTTGGCATTATACAGTACCGTACTCGATTAGGCTATTAACTTCTCTCCTTCCTACTTTGCTAAATCTTCTCTTTAAATCTCTCCTTCCTACTTTGCTAAATCTTTTCTCTAAATTTAACAATGAGCTACTTTCTACCAGCCCATATCGAAATAATACACACACACACACACACACATAGTAATCGAAACAATACACACACACATACACATAGTAGTCGAGACAAAACACACACACACACACACACTTTTAATTTAATCTACCCTACAATCACTCTACCTGCTGTACCTCTAATTCCCTTTCCATCCATCTATTTACTGTACTGTACTTTAATTAATGGGGTATAGTACAGAGTTGGTAAATCTGGAACAACTGATTCATCCAAACTATTCCAAGCAACAGGACCCTATCATTTTACTTCATCTGGTTGGTTCTGTTTCATGGCATACTTTGGAGGAATCAAGGCACTCCACTGTAACAAAAGTATACTATCCACATTAATTAAACCTTCGTGCAAATTAGAAATGATCAGTTTGTTGTATGTAAGATTTTCAGGGACCTATGTTTTCTTTCCTCCCGTCTCTCTTCCTTCTCGCCTGAACGATTAAGAAAGGAGTCTTAATAATTACTTTCAAAAGCATCACGTTATCTCGTTAGTTTTTGCATCTTCTTTCCTTCCTTATCCACCTACCCATGCAGCAACTCCCTCTTCAGCTTACAGTGCCATTGTTCCCTTCCTTCCTTCCTTCTCTATTAATTAATCCTCTTAATGCCACTTTTATTTAACCACCATCATCACCACCACCAGTCAGTCTCAGTCTCAGTCTCTCTCTCTCTCTCTCTCTCTCTCAACGCATTACTGTTGTTGTTGTTTTGGTAAAGCTAGACATTAAACAGTATTCATCCATCGCTAATCTTCTCTTCAATCTCACACCTAGACCAATTATACTCTAGTATTCTATTGGTCTTGTCTCACACTAGGCTGTTCTTTTAAGTTCTTACCAGTGCATGGATATTTTACCTAACTAACATATCTATATAATAATCTACTCCTTTCACGAGTTTGGCTCTGGTTTGTCCCTCTATTCAACAGCTCAAATGAATCACTATAACTTCCAACACTACTTCTTTCACCAATCATTATCCTGTTTGTTCCATTCTTCTCTAACCTCCCAAGTTTCAATTCTCTGTTCACTCGTCGGTGTTTCACTATGTATTTACTTCACTTCCCTTTCCTCTCTTCCTGTGTGAATGAGGTTATACTCTATATACGTTTGTCAATAACATCACATTTGCCTCCTCCACACATAACGACACTTCATCATAAAATCTTCCATAATCTCTACCTCTTACTTAAATCGATGTCCTAATTTCCTCCACAAATTTACGCTGATAACACACCAATGAATCTCACACCTCTTATAACACACACACACACACACACACACACACACACACACACACACACACAGAGAGAGAGAGAGAGAGAGAGAGAGAGAGAGAGGACTGGATGCAGAAACGAAGATGGTGGAATTGGGAGTGGAGGGAGAGGGAGGGAGAGCAATTGAGGGGGAGGGGGGAGGGATAAAGTAAGTTTGATGCGTAAAAGGAAGGAGAGAGGGATAGAGTAAGTTTGAGGCGTAAAAGTAAGGAAGGAGAGAGAGAGGTATGATGTTAGGTGAAGAGTAACATGTTAAGACGAAAATAAAGAAGGAAGGAGAAGAAAAGAGTGAGTATATGTGTGTGTGGGAGGGGGGAGAAGGGCCGGGGATACGTACATCTACCACGCCCGATCTCCCAAAAGCTCTGTCTCTCTCTCTCTCTTAATTCAAATCAGTCGCCTTTCATTCTTTTCGTCACTTAAATCAGCCTCCTTATTCTGCTTTCTCTAACTCCTTTCATCTCTTTATGCTTGAATGGTTGTGATTTTTTCTTTCCTAATTACCAGAAGGAAGTAGGCCACGTGGCAGCTGGCAAAAAGTTTACTATCTACAGGAAATTTTGCAAGAGATTAAATTTTGATTCCTGGACTATTTTCTTACACATATTCCTTAGTTAATTAATATACGTTATTAAATGGGGTGTGGGAGTAAGGGGACAGGCTTGGGGTGGGTAGAAAGCCTGTCCCCTACTCCCGCACCCCCTTAATGGTTTTGGGTGGTAAATCTGGAGCAAATGATTTCTTCAAACTATCCCAGGAAACAGGATATCATTATTTGTTTTTTTCATTTGGGTCTGTTTCCTGGCATACTTTGGAGGAATCAAAGTGCTACAATCTTTCAGGTTTGGTTGACTCGCATGTGTACTTAATTTAAGATATCGTCGCTCTCTATAGTGTTCCATATTTGCTAACAATTTTTATATTTAGTACGGGGCGTTCCGTGTGCTCAGTCAAGAATGGGAACTTTTCAGACACACTCTCTCTCTCTCGCTCTTTGTGTGTGTGTGTGTGTGTCAAAAAGAATGAACCACCCTCACAACACAACACCATTAACACCACCTCCACACACTAACACCACTACCACCATTCCCACTACCCCACCCCCAACCCATCAACAACAACTACTACCACCACCACCACTACTACCACCCTCACACACCTCCCTCTACACCACCTAGACTATATCAACAACAACAACAACTACCACCACCACCACTACCACCTAGACTACCACCACCAACTACCACTATATACCACCACCACTACCACCACCCTCACACACCACCCTCTACCACCTACCTCCACTGGCGCCTTCCTTTACATAATACTTGTTCAGCTGATATTCTCCCTCTCCCTCCTCCACCCCTGTTTTCCCTTGGGGGGTATCGCGCGCTCGTTTGTAGTTTAATTAGCTTACTATGTTTTTACAAGTGTGTGTGTGTGCGTGTGTGTGTGTGTGTGTGTAGTAGATGCCTATACGATAGTTGCGTACTGATATTAATTTTGTGTGTGTGCGCGTGTGTGTGTGTGTGTGTACAGTACATGCCTATAAAATTATTTATGATAGTTGTGCACTTATATTATTTTTTTCTATATTATCTTTTTTTTTTTTTTGGATGTATGTATGATCATGTCTTTGCACCACGACGCAAAACTGTAATAAACATCATCTAAATACCTAATCCCCTACAACCCTTACTTAAAATATATATATATATACCGGTATATATACGACTGTCTTTTATACCCCTCTCTCTCTCTCTCTACCATATAAAATACAGCATACCGAGGTGTTGCATAATATGAATTGAACTACCGCCAGACGATATCAATTGACACGGGGAAAAGACACCATTTGTTCAAGAAAAACAAAACAAAAACGGAGAGCAAACTATAACTGGCATCCCCCCCAAAAAAAATTACAGGGTACAGCATACATACATACATATCACTGAACAAAAAGACCACTTATTATTATTAGTCGACTACAAACTGGTTCCTTCCTTCCCTTTCCTTCATTGGCCCGGCAACCCTAAAAACCCACCAACCCACCTACCTCCTCCTTCTTCTTCTTCTCTTCTGGTCCCACTCCTCCCCTGTCCCCTACCTACCCTATCACCTCGTCTAAACTCACTATCCTGTCCCTGTTAGCACCCCTTCTTTCCCTTCTTTTCCTATCCCTTGCCGCCCTCCCTCCCATCCTTTCTAAATCAATTCTGGTCCATTCCTTTCTCATTATCTCTGTCCCTTTATTCCTCTCTACTTTAAAACTACATTCTGCTCCCTTTTCTCCTCATTATCTCTATCCCTTCTTTCTTTCCTACTCAAAAAAAAAAATCTATTCTGTTAATTTCTCTCCTCATTATCTCTATCCCTTCTTTCTTTCCTGCTGTCTAAATCTATTCTGCTTCCCTTTCTCCTCATTATCTCTTTTCTTGCCATCCACTAAATTCATTCTGCTTTCTTTGCTTAATTTTCATAATCTCTGTCCTAACTTTTCTTGCCATCCTTTAAATTCTATTCTGCTTCCTTCCCTACTCATTCATATCTTCATCCCTTCCTTCATTCCTGTATACCCTCTAAACTCTAAAGTCTAAACTTAACCTGATTTTTTCACCTCCTTATCATCATCGTCCTTTCTTATTCTCTAAATCCAACTTGGTACTTAATTCCCTTTCAATTAAACCTATCCCTTTCTTCATCATCATCTTCCTTTCCATTAACCTGTCACTAGTATAAAAAAACACAAAAATAACATTACATCACCTCCATCACAGTGGTAATGAGTGATGAAGCCATAGTGGTTTATTACAAAAAAAAAAAAAAAAAAAAAAAAAAAAAAAATAATAATAATAATAATAATAATAATCCCTGTACAGACTCCAGACCATCGGGGAAGAGAGAAAAATCATACAAATAATATGTTTACGTCAACTGGCAGCCACCTGCGTTACTATGACAACCTCCAACCAACGCACATATAAAATTCACACTGCTATACACTAATTATAGTAAACGACAACAACAGTATATACGATTATAGGCCTATTATTAAAAATATATTCATTAAAGCATATATTTTCAGGGTACTAGATGTCAATAGAATATAGTTCGTTAATACCAAAATATTTGTATTTTTAATCAGTAATTAAATTAACTGCGCCTCGATTTAGACATGAAATATCCATTCACATCAATACAGCGGAGTAACACAAACATTACATTTCAGGACTACAAAACTTCAACCTCAGATACAGCTGGAGTAACACAAACATTAAATTTCAGGACTACAAAATGTCAACCTCAGATAAAGTGGTAAAGAGTACAATGTGGCACAGGTGGTATATGGTCTACTTGTAAAGCGATATACTCATAGATACTAATGAGTTTCTTAGAGGAAGGTAAACATTAGTGAAGCTATGTTTACTTATCCTGTTATCATCAGTTATCCCTTCATGGCATCTTCATTTCACACACTTGTGCCAGTTTGTTTTTCACTCGTCACTACTTCAACACTTGTAACACACACCTGTACTTCTCACTCTATAGCCTACACATCAGAAACATACAAACAAACACACATTTTCATATCTGTTAACCCCCTTCCATACACACACTTCCATACATGTCACACACACACTTCCATACCTGTCACTACACACACACACACACACTTCCATACCTGTCACTACACACACACACACACTTCCATACCTGTCACTACACACACACACACACTTCCATACCTGTCACTACACACACACACACACTTCCATACCTGTCAACCCCTTGTCACTCACAACTAGTTACCAGTCACTGTACCTTCTTTCCTCCTTCGCCCACCTGCCCCTCACACACACACACACACACAAACACACACCACGTCAAGATGTGTGGGTGTGAACTTGGGTCTTACCTGCGGAGAAGAAAAAACAAAACACACGTTAGAAAATACAAGTTATTTATTTATTTGTATATTGAAAATAATGGTACTAAAATGTTCACGAACTACTCAGATACAAAATAAATATATATATTATTGTTTTCACATTAACATTGCCGCCACAAATCACCATAAATATTGTTGTTGTTATTGTTGTTTTTGGTGATAAGTCAGAATCAATTGTGGCTGTTTCTAATAAGTACAGAGACGGTAAACAAGGGTACATCTATAAAAGAGGTTACATAATCACCATTTAATTAGCGTAATGATCGTATGAACACCTAATTATCATACATAAAGAGAGGGCCTTAGTGTGTGTGTGTGTGTGTGTGTGTGTATTCTCTTGTTTTTCTTCTCCCCAACCCTCTCCCTCGTTCTATTCCCCCCCCCCCCTGTTTTGTCCCCAACCTCCCCCCCTTTTCTATCACCACCTCTCCCCTGTTCTATCACCACCCCTTCTTGTTCTTTCCTTACTCTCTCCCCATCCCCTCCCCTGTTCACTTCCGATCACTTGTTCTCTGCCCACCCCATCCCCTGCAAACACGCACACACACACACATACACAAATCACCTCCACGCCACACCTCACCCTCGTCCTCTCTGACACACACACATACACACACAAATCACCTCCACGCCACACATCCCCAACCCATCCCCTGCTCACACACACACACACACACACACAAATCACCGCCACACATCCCCACCCCATCCCCTGCACACACACACACACACACACACATATATATATATATAATAATGGTGGGCAAACAATACAAGTCAATCGACCAACCCATAAATAACCTAAAGTTAATGACGCGCTTCAGCTTCTATCATCAATAAATAACCTCAATATAACCTCCACTAATTATATAACAATAATAAAAAAGAAAAATACTAAAAATATATATATATATATATATATATATATATATATATATATATATATATATATACCACAGCTAAAATTTAATGGTCAGGAAAAAAAAATATCGAAAGAAAAATTTACATACGCGAAAGGTGGAAAAAATGTTGTAAAAAATGCGATGACAATAAAATACAAATATACTAAAAATAAAAATAATATCATTCCACGCTCCAGTCAGAAGTAATTACGCCAGTCTAGAACTTAAGAGAAACAGCCAGCCAGTCAGTCAGTCAGTCAGTCAGTCAGTCAGTCAGCCAGCCAGCCAGTCAGCCAGTCAGTCAGTCAGATCTTTTTTTTATCAGTAACTAAGATGGCTGAAGGTAGAGTAAAAAAAAAAACTAGTAATGAGACAATAGGAAGATAATGGGAGTCTCGACGAGAAATGGAGGAAGGTCAGCATAAGATGGAAGAAGATCAGGGAAAGGACTAAAAGGAGTAGGAGGAGAAGAGGAGAAAGGTGAAAAAAGGTCAACATGAGACAGGAAGAGTAGGAGGAGACGAGGAGGATGTATAGTAGAGAGAGAAAAAAATAAAAAATAAAATAAAAAAAGTGAAAGTTTACAAAGTACAACAAACAGCAACAAACTCAAAGGTCCTTACGAATATTAGTATGAGGATGAGGATGGTATACGAACACAGAAAGATGAGGATAACATGTATATACATATAGGATTTTCAACCAAACAGCAGTACTACAAAAATCTGCTTGATTACACATATTCTTAATTAATCTAATGGAATGAGGAGAGGGACAGTGGAGAAGGAGAGAGGAAGATGGTGGTGGTGGTGGTGGTGGTGGTGGTGGTGCGTGGGAAGGAGGAGGAGGGAGGAAGAAGGAGGAAAAGGAGGGGGGAGTTGGTGGAGGAGACTGAAAAGGGATCGATGGAAAGAAGGATAAGCGAGGCAGAGAAACAAATAAAGGGATGGCCTGGGAGATTGTGGGGAGAAGGTGAAATAGAATCTAAAACGATAGACAAGGATATGGGAAGGAAATAAATACATAGATATATATAAACAAAAAAATAAGGGTCAGTAAGTAGAGGAAGAGAAGAAAGATGTATTTATGTATATATATGAGATAGTATGTATATATATGAGAAAGTATGTATATATATATATGAGACAAGTATGTATATAATATATGAGACAGTATGACAGAAATGAAGGTAAATAAGTTAGATGTATGGGAGGAATGGGAATGGAAGAGAGACATAATATATAGAATAGAGATATAAAGATAAATGAAGAGAAATAGAATGAGTATACAGAATGGGCAAGACGTGATGAAAGGAGGATGAAAGAGAGGAGGAAGACAAAGAGAAATAAAGGAGGGGAGGAGGAGAAAGAGGAGGAGAAGAAGATGCGAGAGATAATAATATATATAGAGAATATAATATTATGACAAGAAATGATGGAGAATTTACAAGAAGGAAGAGGAAGAAGAAATAAAGTTAAGAGGAAGCGGAACAGAGACTTAAAGTAATTAAAAGAATATAATTATGGAGTAAAGGTGGGAGTTTTGCAAAGATAGAAGTAAAGAAAGTGGTGAAAATGGAGAGGAATAGAGGATGGAGAGAATATAGAGGGAGAGAGATGGAAGTAGAGAAAGTGGGAAAGGGATAGAAGGAATAAAGAGGGAAAGAGATGGAAGTAGTGAATAGAGATAGGGATGGAAGCAAAGAGAGAGAGAGAGATGGAAGTAGTAAAAAGAGAGAGAGATGGAAGGAGTGAAGAGAGAGAGATGGAAGGAGTGAAGAGAGAGAGATGGAAGGAGTAAAGAGAGAGAGATGGAAGGAGTGAAGAGAGAGAGAGAGATGGAATGAGTAAAGAGAGAGAAAGATTGATTTGATTGATGGATATTAGGCGCCGCAACATCGCGGTCCTATAGCGCCAGAAAAAGGTGATAGAGAGGTGTGACAGCAAGCAGTAAGGAAATGAAAAGAAAAGAGGGACAGTTGAAGAACTGAAAACTAATGGCTGGGGCCGAAGGGGCGCCAAAACCCTGTAAGTATTTCCCACATTAATTAATATAGGCAATACCCTCCTACGGGGAGAGAGAGAGAGAGATGGAAGTAGTAAAGAGAGAGAGATGGAAGTAGTAAAGAGAGAGAGAGATGGAAGGAGTAAAGAGAGAGAGAGAGATGGAAGGAGTAAAGAGAGAGAGAGATGGAAGGAGTGAAAAGTGGACAGGGACACGAGTGAAAGTGGAGACGAATAGATGAACAGTGAAAATGAAGATGAATAAAGGAGAGAAAGTTGATAGGGTTAGACGGAGTGAAGGTGAGGAATGGGTTGGATTACTACTACGATGGGGAAGAGGGAGATTGATGGGCGTGTGATGGAGGGAGGGAGGATGGGTGGGGACGAGGGTGATGTTAAAAAGGAGAGGTGAGAGAACTGGGTGAAATTTAGAAGGAAGAAAGTTGGTGGTGATGGGTGAGGAGTAAGATGGGCAAAATGGGTGAGCTTTTAAGGAAGGAATGGATGAGTGATGAAGAAAGATGGCGATGGTGGTGGAGGATGAGTACCGTAGGCTAAAGGTCATGCAGGATGATGGGTGAGTGACTGGGTGAAGAGGATGATGTGGTGTGTGATGATGAAGGATATGGAGTGCAGGATTGAGAGGGGGATGGTATAAAATGGGTTCGTAGGAAAGTGATGATAATAAAGAGAAAGATAGAGGGTATGTATGTATGTATGAGACTGAAGTAGGGAAATAAATGGGTTATATATTATTGATCAAGGGAAGGGGAAGGAGGGGAGGAGAAATTTGTGGAAGAGAGGGAGGGAGGAAGGAATGGAAAAATGAGAGTAAGAAATGAGAGGACGAGGAAAAGGTAGGAAAGGAAAATAGTGGGAGGGAGGGAGAGAAGGAAAATAGTGGGAGGGAGGGAGAAGGAAAATAAGTGGGAGGGAGGGAAAAGGGAAAATAGTGGGAGGGAGGGGAAATGAAAAAAGGAAAATAGCCTAAGTGGAGGTAGGGAAAATGAGAGGAAGATATCAGACAAGAAAATTGGAATGGAGGGAGATGAGAAGAGGCTGTGAGGATGGTTATGGTCGAGGGGGAAAGAGGGGAGGGAGACAGGGAGGAGAGTAGGAGAAAGGGAGGAGAGGAGAGGAGAGGAGGGAGAGGAGGAGAGAGAGACAGACTGGGAGGGAGAGGGAAAGACTGGGAGGGGAGAGAGAGGGTCAGACAGGGAGGGAGGGAGGGGAGAGAGAGGAGAGTAGGGTACATTCCCAGTGGAGTGATCAAGTATACATAATTAACTCGACGACTGCGAATAATGGGACTCGACACAATATAATCACAAAAGAATATCTCGGAACACGAAGCTATTGGAAAGGGACACACACATACACACACACACATACGTGGATAATCAAAGGTAAACAAACACAGGGAGAAAATTACAGACAGATAATTATACAGATAAAGAAATGGATAACCAGAAGGATACATATGAAGATAAGATAATATATAGATACAGATAAATAGATATATAGAGAGACTGATGGATGATGGATGGATGGACAGATAGATAAATACAGTAGATAAATAGATACAGTAGATAAATATTGATACAAACATCGGATTTTCTAGAGAGAGAGAGAGAGAGAGAGAGAGAGAGAGAGAGAGAGAGAGAAAGGAGGGTAGTCAACAACACAACACTCCCCACTACCATTGGACTAAGAGAAGTAAATAAGTAAATAGGTTAAATAAGTAAACAGTGCGGGTGGCAGAGGTCAAGAAGCAAGGTCACTCACAGACCCCCAGTCGGTATAGGGAGCGGCTGGGAATCCTAATCACACACACACACACACACACTTTCATACCACACACACACATACACTTGCATACCACACACACATACACTTGCATAACACACACACACACACACACACTTTCATACCACACATACACACACACACAACCCGAAAAAAATAAAACAAAAAAATTAAAAAAGAGACTACCAGTATTTGAGGAATCAGGAAATACAAGGTCGGGTCTCAGGGAGTGAAGCAGTAAATAGGGAGGGTGATCCTGGGTCAATAAAGATCTCCCCTATTCCTACCTACTCTATAAGTGGGTGGGAGAAATGAAAGGATGGAGAGGTGAGAAGAGGAGAGGGGGTGGGGAAAGGGATACTTGGAAGAGGAGTGGAGAGTGGGTTGTTGGGGGAGTGGGTTGTGGGAGGAAGAGAGTGGGTTGTGGGGGACTGGGAGGATGAGACAGGGAGACAGGGATGAGACAGGGAGGCAGGGAGGAGGTACGGGGAGACAGGGATATGGGATGAAGGTACGGGGAGACGCAGGGAGGAGGTAAGGGGGGTAATAACAGGGGAGAGTGGAACGAGGCACAACAGCTGATGGGTCTTAAGTTGGCTGAGGTGTGTCAAAGAAGGTTACTGGGCCGACATAGAGAGAGAGAGAGAAACGTCAATAGTCAACATGGAAATGAGATGAAGAGACGAGTACTAGTAGAGCTTCATGGCCCATATTGCATTACGCTTATTTAGTATCTTTTTATTTAGTTTTAATTTTTATATTCATTTGTTTACTTTTTTATGTATTTTTATTTTACGTGTTAATTTTACAGCCATGAACTAACATAATATTTACAATGAGAGAGAGAGAGAGAGAGAGAGAGAGAGAGAGAGAGAGAGAGAGAGAGAGAGAGAGAGAGAGAATGGACAAATGACTCCCTTCACTCATTCCATCTCATTTCCCTTCCCGCCCTTCAAGATGAGTGTGTTGGAATTACAGGCGGTCTACTGTTATTGTGGGACGAGGGATGGACGTCAGCATGCCAAATCAACGTCAATAAAGGAGACCCAGGCAAAGAGGACAAGGTCAGAGAATGTGGCTACTGAAAAAAAAAAAAAAAAAAAAAAAAAAAAAAAAAAAAAAAAACTGAAGTGATAAATAAAAAAACCACTCGGGATATTAATTTCACTGTATGTATAGTAAAAATATCTCCACTCGGGGTATTAATTCTACTGTATTAATTTAAAAATAAAAAATAAAGCGATATATAAAAGCACCACTCGGGATATTAATCTTACTGTATAAAAAAAAATGAAGGGATAGAAAAAAATAGCACCATACGGGGTATTAAATTTTCTGTATAAAAAAACAAAAACTGATCGGGATATTAATTTTACTGTATATAAAAAAATAAAAACATTGAAGGGATATATATAGGCTATAGAAAAAATAGCACCACTGATATTAATTATACCGAGATAAACCTGTAAATGTCGATCGAGAACAGCAAAACAACCAAAGCTTTAATTGGAACTGTATAGACATTTGTTTGTAAGAATCACAATGTTTTTTTCTCTCTCTCATTTGTTTGTAAAGATCAAAATGTTTCTCTCTCTCTCTCTCTCTCTCTCTCTCTCTCTCTCTCTCTCTCTCTCTCTCTCTCTCATTTTGTTTGTACGAATCACAAATGGAAGTGGAGGATGAGGAATATCAGAAGGTCATGGGTAAGGAAGGATACAGAGAAATGGGAATAGAGTAAGTGGTGGGAGGAGGAGGTAACAGGATGAAGGGGGGAGAGCTGGGGAAGGAAGAAAGAAGGGAGGGAGGGGAGGAAGGGAGGGAGGGGAGGAAGGGAGGGAGGGAGGGAAGGAGGGAGGTAGAGCAAGAGGGAAGGAAGCACGAAGGGGAATCAATGAACTCTCTCTTGTGTTCTTGTGTCCACCGTGTTGAAGCAGAAGGGATCATGCATGGGCTGAGTCAGATGTTTGTACGGCACCTAATTAAAATAAATATACCCATAAGAAGGTACAGTCGCGGCAGCATAAGTTCGCTTCATTTCCACCTACGTATGTATTAGCTGTAGTGATGTTGTAATAAAATGTCAATGCAGAGATGACATATATAGTTCTCATATGGTAAATTACGTATGTTGTTGGAATAAAAACTGGTTCAGAATGCAACTATCTGGTCATATTAGCTTTATTAAGGACATGAGATGGACGCGAATTTATGCTGCCGGATGTACAGTTGCCAAAAATGGTATTGCGACAACTATTGATACAACATTAAATATATCAATGTCCATAGTTGTTTGTAGGGATTATAAGTATGTATTACAGAAGGATATGTATATTTTCTTCTGTTATACATGCTTATAATCCCTACAAATAGTAGTGGATATTACTATGGTTAAAGATCTATCAAGATTTGTCGCAATACCTTTTTTGGCAACTGTACCACGAAAAATATCATATTTGGACACAAGGGAAAACATCTGTGTCTCAAAAGTTTATCGTCTAATCTAATGTGTCGTAATATTTCAAAACAAAACAAACAGCGAGATTGGTTAGAGAAAGAGCCTTAGATTGAGTGGTATTATTAAAACTACTTCTTCGAGAAAAAAAAAAAAAAAAAAAAAAAAAAAAGTTAATTCGTCGCCCAATTCCTATTATTTTGCTAAACGAATTGATCGACGAAGTAGGCTACCGTTTCATCCATGAAGCTAAATAATAATAACACAAACCTTAGTACAATCGAGGTATAGGGTGTTTCGTGGAATAATTTGAAGGAATCAGAAGCCTCCACCTCCCCTTTAGGGAAACTTTTGTTGAGGGTTAAACTGATTCCTACAAAATATGCCACGAAATAAATCCCCTTTTATAGTTCCATCGAGGACGTCCGTTTTCTGGTATATATAGTTAAGGAGGATTTCAGTGGCCTTCGAATTTACCAAAAAGAAAATATCCCCTAAAGTGCTGTCACCGTTTTTTTTTTTTTTTTTTTTTAAATCCCTGAGTGTGGACAATGTTACTTGGTGTGTATGTGTGTGACTGTGTGTGTGTGTGTGTGTCTCTCTGTGTGTGTGTGTGTGTGTGTGTGTGTGTGTGTGTGTGTGTGTGTGTGTGTGCACTTTCATTTTTATTTTTTTAAGAAGCTGAACCTCTCACTAACAGGCCACCTTTAAGCAATCTTTAAAAAATTCTCTCCCATGCAATCCCACTAGTGACGCCAGAGCTTTAATTAAAGATCCATTAATACCTTTAAGGGACCCTGTGTTGTCCTCAGAAAATAGGAGGTAAATGAGTCCTTCAAATATTGCCACGAAACACAACTAATATAGAAGGAGTTTGTTGTTTCGTGGCACAGTCAGAAGGAATCAGAAGCATCCAATTTTCATACACGATAAATATTGATTCCTCCAATAGTTTGGAGAAATCAGTAGCCTCCAATTTACTCCAAGGAAACATATCCCCTTAATTAAAGTTAATAAAAAGGAATCTGTTTCGTTGACATAGTTTGGAGGAATCAGTAGCCTCTAAATTACTCCAAAGTTGATAAAAGTGAATCTGTTTTGTGACAAAGTTTGGAGGAATCAGTAATCCTCCAATTTATCAACACTGAGATAAATAATAAGATACTCCCTTCCCCTTCAGAGTAATCATCACGACCCATTGATTACCTGTGGTGGACGATCAGGTTGGAGTAGCTAATTAATTTACCTGGGGCTGAAGGTCAATAAAAGCCAGCGTAGTGAGTGTGGTCAAAGTTCAACATGGGTCAGAGAGAGAGAGAGAGAGAGAGAGAGAAAGAAAGAGAGAGAGAGAGAGAGAGAGGAGGGTGTATAGTCAGAGTAGGTCGAGGGTCAAGGACGGGAAGAGTGTGTGTGTGTGTGTGTGTGTATTATAGGTCAGCTGGGTAGGGCAAAGGAGGGGAGGAGGTAAGAAGGGAAAAGAGTATGGTATGTAGGAGGGAAGGGAAGGGGTGGGTGGGTGGGGGGGAAGAGGAAGGGAAGGGTGGGGGGGAAAGAGGAAGGGAAGGGTGGGGGGGAAAGAGGATGGGGGGTGAGGGAGATAGAGGAAGGGAGAGAAGTGAGTGGAAGTAGATAAAGAAAGAAGGAAGATAACAATGAAAAACAGGCGATGGGGAGGAAGAGAAAGGGAATAAAGGGAAGAATAGGAGTAACAGCGAATGGTAGGATAAGGAACAGAGAGAAAGAGAGAGAAAGAGAGAGAAAGAGAGAGAAAGAGAGAGAGAGAGAGAGAGAGAGAGTGGGGGGGGGTAGGTTAGGGAAATATATCAATAAGGAAGGAACAAAGGGAAAGGACGGTTGGAGAGAAGAAAGATAAAAGGCAAGGAAAAGGTAAAGAAGGAGGGAAGGAGGGAGAAATACGAAGAGGAGGAGGAGGAAGGAGAAGAAAGGAGGGAGTGAGGGATCCAAGAGGAAGAGGAGGAGGAGGGAGAGATACAAGAGGAAGAGGAAGAGGAAGAGGAAGGAGGGAGGGAGGGGAGGGGAGGGGAGGAAGAGGAAGGAGGGAGGGAGTGAGGAAGGCAGGGAATCAAGAGAAAGGAAGGAGGAAAGGAGAGAGATAAGCAAGAGTGACAGAGAATTATAGAGAAGCAGAAGTAAAGGTGTAGACAGATAGGCTTAAGATGGAGAAGAGGCACAATAATAATTAAGGAAGCAAATGAAGGTATATCAGGTAAAATCATGGTATAAGCACATAGGTATAAGTGATGGAAGTAGAGAAAGAGGGAGGGGGGGGGTAGAGGAAAGGAGACACAGGCATTTGTTTAGTCTAGAAAGGCCATAGTTACATAACGGTACAGTCAAGAGCACTAATAAGTAGTACAGCTTTGGTTGAAGTTTTGAACAGTCCAATAATAATAATTCACCAACGAAGTAAATTCCAATGGAGATCTTTTTGTTTTTTGTTTTTTGTTTTTCTTTTTCTTTTTTTTTACTACTGTTTCTAGGTATTCGAAGCACACCTGGATGTTACTTATTAGCGCTTGTGACTGTACATACACAAACCTACTCCACACATCTTATAAAGTCAACACACATACATGCTTTACATAAAAAAAAAAGCTTGGAAAAATATTCATCAACATTACCAAAGCTGGTTAGTTTATTCTTTCTCTTTCTCTCTCTCTCTCTCTCTCTCATACATGAATTTATGAGTCAATCAGTCATTATAATACATCCATGTCTGACTGCAGTGTAAATCTTGTATGTCTCTCTCTCTCTCTCTCTCTCTCTCTCTCTCTCTCTCTCTCTCTCTCTCTCTCTCTCTCCATATGTTGTTGGGTATATAGAGGGTATGGAATAACTTACTTCACCTGCATTGCACCCCTCACACTTTACCTCTGTTCGCCCCAAACTTTATTTACTCCCAATATTCCTTCATAATGGAATACTTCAATGTGGGGAGGGACGGAGAAAGGAGACGAAGGAAGAGAGAAAGGAAACGAAGGAAGAGAAAGGAAACGAAGGAAGAGAAAGGAAAGGAGGGAAAAGAATCAAAAGGAGCAGGAGGGAAAAGAGGAGAATTGAAACGAGGGAAAAGAGGGAAAATAAAGGAAAAGAGGGAAAAGAAAGAGAAAGGAGGGAAAGGAAGGAAAAGAAACTGGAGGAGGAGAAGGATAAGGAGGAATAATATGGAGGGGGTGGAAGGAAGGAAAAAATATTAAAAAAGGAGGAGGAGAAACTAACTAAACATAAATTACGATAAAGATGAGAAATTAAATGAAAACAGATAAAGCGAAGATGAAAGAACGAAAAAAAAAAAAAAAAAACTAAATACGAAGAAAAAGTGAAAGAAAAATTTGGAAATAATATAAGGAAAATGAAAACGAGAACGAAAACGAAAATGAGAAAGGACGAAAAAGGAAATGAGGAAGAAAATGATAATGAAAATGAGGAACAAGAAAATGAGAAAGAGGAAGAAAAAGAAAATGAGAAATATAAAAATGAAAATGAGAGAGGAAGAGGAAGAAAATGAAAATGAGAAAACAATGAAAAAAAGAAAGAGGAAGAAAATGAAAATGAGAAAACAATGAAAATAAGAAAGAGGAAGAAAATAAAAATGAGAGGAAGAAATGAAAATAAGAGAGGAAGAAATGAAAATGAGAAAGAGGAAGAAAATGAAAATGAGACGAAGAGCAAGAAAAAGAAAATGAGACGAAGAGGAAGAAAATGAAAATGAGAAAGAGGAAGTAGAGAAAGAGAAGGAGAGAATGTAGAGATCAATGAAGCCACGAGGGGAGAGGGGAGGGGGAGAGGAGGGAGGGAGGAGAGAAGGAGGGGAGAGAGGGAGAGAGGGGAGATGTGTTGATGGAGAGAAATGAAATAGACGGAGGAGAGATCAAAAGAGAGGGGAAAACAAGGGCTGACAGACGAGAGAGAGAGAGAGAGAGAGAGAGAGAGAGAGAGAGAGAGAGATGAAGGGAAGTATGGAGACGAGATATTTTAAAGATAGGAAAAATTAAAGGAGACAGAGAGAGAGAGAGAGAGAGAGAGAGAGAGAGAGCAATAAAGCTAAGTATCCTCGTAAAAAAATGAGTGAAGTAAATAATAGAGAGAGAGAGAGAGAGAGAGAGAGAGAGAGAGAGAGAGAGAGAGAGAGAGAGAGAGAGAGAGAGAGAAATGCACCAGCACATTATATTCATCAATCTTTCTCCTTGCCTTCTCCCTCATTCGTATTTCTCTTTCCCTTTCCCCTTTGCTTCCTCTACTCTTCCTTTCTCAAATTCTCTACTCTTTCATTTTCTTCCTCTCTACTCTTCCTTTCTCAAATTATCTACTCTTTCACTTTCTTCCTCTCCACTTCCTTCCTCAAATTCTCTTCTCTTTCACTTTCTTCACTACCACACAATGCTCCCTCTTCCTGCGTTTCCCTCACTTTCTCTCCTCTTCCCTTCACTGACCTTCTTTCTCTCAGTCACTTCCTTTCCCTCTTCTTTCTCTTCTACTTCCTCTTAATTCCTACTACTACTACTACTATTATTATACTACTACTACTACTACTACCACCACCACCACCACCACTACTACTACTACTACTACTACTACTACTACTACTACCACCACCACTACTACTATAACTACTTCTACGATGCTAATTCTTCATTCAATCACTTATTCCCTAATTCCCCCCTTTTCTGTCCTTTCACCTATAAATCCCCTCTTTCTTTCCCCTCCTCCTTCCCTACATCCCTTAGTCACTCAACGATCAATCTATACCCCTCCTCTCTCTCTCTCTCTCTCTCCATCCATTATCCTTCTCATACTCCTTTCCTCCACCCACATATGCATCTACTGTATCTTCATCTCATCCCTGCATGCTCTTACCTGACTCCCAACTCCCACACCATACCATTTTCCCCTCCCCTCCTACCATTAACTCCATACCATTCTACCTCCACTCCCCAAATCATCATCCCCCATCCCAAAACTAATAAAAATAAAATAATAATAATAATATATATATACCATTTTCCCCATCCTCTACTCCCCATTCACCCGCCCCTCTCCCCACTAACATACCCCCACCACAATGCCATACCATATCCCCCACTCCTTCCTTCTCTCCGAACCCAACCATCACCACCACCACCACCCCCGTCCCTCTTAACTTCTCTCCTTCACTGCACCACCACCATCACCATCACCAACACCACCATCCATCCCAACTCGACCATATTTTCATTCCATCTCCAACATTTTCCAATCTCCCTCACACCAACCTTTCTTTAATATCTCTATCGTTTTTCTATAACTTCTCTTCCTCGTCATGAACATCAACACTTCTTCACTATACACTATAATCTCCATCCTTCCTCCACCAACCTCTTATCTTTCCTTATCAACAACCTCTCCATTCTTTCTCCAGCACATTTCCATCCCATTAGCACTGACTTCAATTTCCACGGATCTCTCTTCCCCCTCTCCACCTCAACCCAACCCTGTCTCCCCTCAACATCACACCACCTCCCCTGCCTCCTCCCTACCTCATTTCCCTCCAACAAGGCCAGCCCTCCCTTTCCTTCCTTCCTTCCCTCCTTACCTCCCCTCTCTTCCCCTCCTCCAGCTTCAGTGGGTCACCAGACAAAGAAGGAGGAGGAGGAGGAGGAGGAGGAGGAGGGAGAGACGGAAAGAAAGGAAAAGGGTGAAGGGAGAGAAAAGTGGGATGGAAAGAGGAGATGAGGACGAAGAAATGTGAGGGATGAAGTCAAGATGTGCCTGAACGAGAGCAGAGGGAAAAGACGGATCGAAGGAAAAGACAGGAAGATGTGTGAAGGAAGTAGATGAGAAAAGAAAGATGAAGATTAGGAAAAAGAGGAAGAGAATGAAAGAGGAAGATGAGTAAAGAGAAAGGAAGATAATGAAAGAGAAAGGAAGATGAGGAAAGAGAAAGGAAGATGAGGAAAGAGAAAGGAAGATAATGAAAGAGAAAGGAAGAGAAGGAAAGAGAAATGATGATGAATAAAGAAAGAGGAAGAGAAAGAAAGAGAAAGGAAGAGAATGAAAGAGAAAGGAAGATTAGGAAAAAGAAAGGAAGAGAATGAAAGAGAAAGGAAGAGAATGAAAGAGAAATGATGATGAATAAAGAAAGAGGAAGAGAAGGAAAGAGAAAGGAAGAGAAAGAAAAATGAGGAAAGAGAAAGGAAGATAAGGAAAAAGAAAGGAAGATGGGGTAAGAGAAAGAAAGATGAGAAAAGAGGAAAAAGACAGGAAAAACTAAGAGAAAATGAGTGAGGCAAGAAAAGGGACGTAGGCTATGGATGAATGGATGGATGGGGTCATGTGCTGCTTGTTAGGACTTTGACGAGTTAGTAATCAACGACCTCGTAAGGGGAAGAAGATTTGTAGAGAGTGGGAGTGAGTGAGGAGGGATGATGGAGTGAGGATGGAGTGAGGGAGGGTGGAGTGAGTGAGGGAGGAAGGTGTTAGGATTCAAGAAACTATAGGGGTGAAGAACTAGAGAGGAAGGGTGGGGTGAAAGGGGAAATGGGAGGACTGGGTGTTAGGGATGGGTGAGGAGGGGTTAGGGTTGACGAAGCTAATGTATAGGGGTGAAGGGGTTGAACCAGAGAATGGGGGGGGGGCGAGGGGGGGGGGAAGAACTAGCTAGAGGTAGGGAGGGTGAAAAGGGAAAGGGGGAGAACTGGGTGATAGATAGGAGTGAGGAGGTGGTGTTGAAGAGGTGGTGTTGAAGAGGAGAGGAAAGAGGGAATAGTGAGGGTGGTAAAAAGAAAGTGTAAAAAATTAAGAGTTCCTAGTGACAAAGTGTGAATTATAGCGAGCGTGAGAAAATAAGATTAAGAGTAAGTGCAAATAAAGAGTCAAGAAAGCGAAGAGAGGGAGTGAGAAAGTCGAGTGTTTGAAAGCAAAAAAGTTTCAATTAAAATGTGAGAAAGTTATTTTTTGGGGCGTAACTGCGTGAAGTGGAGTGAGAACGAGAGTGTGTGTGATTACGAAGAACGGAAGTGTGAATTAGAGAGAGAGAGAGAGAGAGAGAGAGAGAGAGAGAGAGAGAGAGAGAGAGAGAGAGACAAATCACAAACAAGCAAATAAAAGATAATGAAGGTGAGAAGGAATTGGTGGTGTTGGGGGACCGGGGGGGGGGGGGGAGGAAGGGATATGGGGTTAAATGAGGGAAGTAGGAGGGACACCAGAGAGAGGGGAAATAAGGTGAAAAGAAAAAAGGAAGAGGGGAAACTGGAAAAGAAGAGAGGGGAAACTAATAAAGTAAATGGAAGGGGCAACGGGAAGAAAGGGGGGAGACAGAAGGATATATAATTATGATGTTAGCTCAACGGAGGGAGAGAAGGGGAGGGGGCAGGGAGGGAAGAGAGGGGGGGGTATGAAGCTGTGTATGGCAGAGTAAGGGAGGGAAGGGGAAGTGAGGGGAGGATAGGAAAGGAAAGGAGAGGGGGATGGGGGAGGGGGAAAGGGAGGGGGATGGAGAGGGAAGTGGGATGGAGTAGGCGTGGTGGGGATTATTGTTTGTGTACATGCATGGGTGAGGGGGGGAGTGAGTGGGGGTAGACAGAAGGTAGGACTGTGTGTGTGTGATAGATAGATAAATAAATAAATAAATAAATAGATAGATAGATAGATAAATACAAAGAGAGAGAGAGAGAGAGAGAGAGAGAGAGAGAGAGAGAAAGGACTGGGGAGGGGGAGGGGTTGAATTTCCAGAGGGAGCTATTGATTTTCGTATGGAGGCGTTACATAGTCCCTTCTACCACTGACAAACCCCTACACACACACACACACACACACACACGTACACACACACACACACAACTAATCTACACCCACCAATTATAATCATATATTTACTGTCCTTTTTCCTCTTAAAACACATCCCAGGGCAAATATGAAGATCACATATATACACACACTTACTACACACACTCACACACACACCTATGCTTTCTCATTAACACACCTCTGCATACTCCCAATATACAAACACATACAACACATCCTATACCCACCCTTACGACGTCTGCCAACACAACACAACACTCTCTCCTTCTATATGTTCCTCTCCTTAACACACACACACACACGAATTACATAAGCCTCTTCTTCCTCCTCCTCCTCCTCCTCTCCTAAACACCACTGTATGTATGTATACTATCTCTCGACACACTCCTATAACATGTCCCTTCACACACACACACACACACACACAGAATATATAGACAAATTACTAACATACACACACACACTATAGATACACAAACTACAAACTATATACTACCACACACACACAATATATATAGACAAATTACAAACACACATACACACACACACAGATGAAAATTAAGAGGCCAGTTAATTGGAGAGAAAGAAGGAAGAAAATACAAAAGAGAGAGAAAGTAGAGTAGAGTGAGGCAAAGGGAAGGAGAAATAGAAGGGTATAGGAGAAAGGTGAAGCCAAAGAGAAACAGGAGAGCGAGTAAGTGAAAATTAAGAAAGTGAGGTAAAAAGGGTGACAGGCTCCATGGCGCTCTGGGAAGGGGGGAGGAGGGGAGGGGAGGGGTCAGGAGGAAAGATAAGAGGTAATGAGAGATGAAAACCAACCGTGGAGAGAGAGAGAGAGAGAGAGAGAGAGAGAGAGAGAGAGAGAGAGAGAGAGAGAGAGAGACTACAGTACATGCTACGTAGGCTAATGTAAAGGCAGATTGAGGTTAACAAATTTGGAAGAGACAGACAAAAGAAAAGGGATAAACATTGCAGTGACATGGTATACAGTAAATAGGTATTGGAGACGAGAGAAGAATGAAACCAGAACAAGGGAAACGTGAAAAGCAGTCAGTATAGAGTTTCCTTCAAGGTTATTTAGGTATGTATGTATAAGAAGAGTAAAAGCAGGTTATTTTAGATTAGGTATGTATAAGAGTAAAAGACAAAACAAATGTCGTTCGTTCTAAATTTTCAGTACCGTATGTCGTAAAGATCGGAGACGCAGGTGTTATTTGTACAGATTACGTATATAATAATAATAATAATAATAATAATAATAATAATAATAATAATAATAAATAAATGAATGAATGAATAAATGAATGAATCTGTTGTACCGGTAGTATAATAATAATAATAATAATAATAATAATAATGAATGAATGAATAAATGAATGAATCTGTTGTAG
>JAWZYT010004106.1:5000-10000 GCA_034508575.1 Petrolisthes manimaculis
AGTTGTCACACAAAACGTAGGAATGACATCGACGCCTACAGAACCCGTCGTCACAGCCCCTGTACAGACTCCCTCTACACCCTTACCTCCACAGGCACCACCAACTACATCATCTTCAAAGGAGGAGTTCCGCATCGTCAGGAACAATTTACGACCCAGGAGAAACATCATACCCATCACTACATACCAATACCGCTTCAAGATCCTGGCACAAGACGACGACGAAGACGACACCGAGGTTAAGCTGGTTGGTGACTCCATGGTAAGGGGTCAACTCTCCGAGTTTTGTGGTCGAGCACCCAAGTCAAAGAAGCGCTTCTGCATCCCAGGTGGCGGCCTAGACGACGTGACTGACACAGTGGATGAAGTGACACGCCAGGCCCCCGACAACACCACGTACGTCATCCACGTCGGAACCAACGACGTAATGAAGAACAGATCGGAGGAGCTCCTCAAACAAATACCGTAAGATGATTGGTAAGTTCAAGGAAAAAACGAACAACATCATACTTTCTGGAATCATCCCCCGGAGACAAGCCGACACCCGCTTCTACAACACCGCCACCAGCATCAACCGACGACTTGCCAGCATCTACAATGAGGAGAACGTCGATTTCATCAACACCTGGGACAACTTTTATTTTGATGACTCTTTATTCTCAGATGATGGTGTCCATCTGAACCAGGTAGGATCAGCACGCTTCGGACGATTGTTGAACGACGCGGTCATCAACCATCGCACAAAAAACGGGACTACCCAGGTACGTCAAGGTCAGGTAACGTAAAACAAATAAATAGAATAAACCGAAATAGCTTAAAGGTATTTTATGTAAATGCTCGCAGTATCCATAACAAATTTACAGATTTAGAGGAATTAACTTTCACAGAAAATTATGATATAATTGGCATAACAGAGTCGTGGCTAAATACTGAAAGCAGAGATTTCCTAGCAGAGTATAAAATTCCTGGTTACACAATATTTGAAAATGGATGAACAAATAAAAGGGGAAGCCGAGTTCTATTATATACATAATAATGACCTCAAACTGATCCTATTATCAAAGCCAAATATTAATAACGTAGATACAATATATATACTCATTAGAAATAATTGTGGGATGAAACTTTTGCTAGCTTTATAATACAGACCCCCAGCTCAACCAGTACAAACCGACCGTGATATCTATGAGCAAATAAACGAAATTATTAACACGCAACAGGCCGTAATTCTTGGGGACTTTAATTTACCAGTAACAAAGTGGGTAGAACCATTATCAGCTCACTATGGAAAAGACCTTTATACTAATTTACAAGAGAGCTCCCTTATCCAATTTGTCAATAGCCCAACTCGTGGAAATAACGTTCTTGACCTAGTATTTGCAACAAACGAAGACTTGATAGAGAATATTAACGTTGGTGAAGAATTTACCAATAGTGACCTCCGCATAATCACATTCAGTATAAATTTCAACAAAAGCGACATAAAGTACAGCTACGAAAAAATCCCTGACTTTAGTAAAGTTAATTTCAACTAACTCAGAGCATTACTAAAAGAAACTGACTGGAAATGTCTGAGAGACACTATTGACATTAATACACAATGGAATTTTTTCACTAATGCGTACACAAAAGCGGTCACAGATAGCATGCCATTAAAAAACCGATTTTCAGCACAAAACTTAAAGCCCAAGTGGTGGAGCAAAAATATAGCCCATAATAGAGTAATAATCACAGACAAAAATGGCGACCGTGCCAAGTTTACAGACATACGAAGAAAAGCCAAAAAGTTAATCAAACAGTGTAAAATGACCATTGAAAATGTAATAGACTGTAATACTGTAGACAGCTTTAAGCGTCGCTTAGATAAACACCTTGCATCTAGTCCCCGACTTACGATGCTTACTAATGAATAATTTTTGCCCATTACAGGTGGCAAGTTAGCCAAATTTCAACTACTTTCTATCTTTCCTATAAAATTTCCTTGTGGATTTTTTTCTGCCACCCCACAAGGTTCTGACTCCTGACTTTATTTCCTGTACGGCTCAGGCCGGAGGGTGGGGAGAGAGCTATCCTTATCTACTACTATCACTGGAGAGAAATTCATTCTCTACCAGTAACCTTCTAATCAGATCACCCCGTGTGGACCGTAAGGTCTGTTGTGGTCTGTGATTCTATGTAACCCTCTCTCTCTCTCCACACACACACACACACACACACACACACAAATAGGCACAAATAGGCTACTGTATACTCTCTCTCTCTCTTTCTCTCTCTCTCTCTCTCTCTTTATATATATATATATATATATATATATATATATATATATATATATATATATATATATATATATATATATATATATATATATATATATGATACTCTAAAATCTCTCTCTCTCTCTCTCAAACTACTCGTTAAATGGTAATCAAATTAAAAGCGTGAACCAAGAGACAGACTTAGGGGTCACAATATCAAGTAACCTAAAACCCAGTCAGCAATGTACGGAAGTAATTAAGAAAGCAAATAAAACTATCGGCTTTATTGGCAGAGCATTTGAGTATAAGTCTAAAGACACAATCCTCACTTTGTATAATTCCTTGGTCCGTCCCCTTATGGAATATTGTGTCCAAGCCTGGTGCCCGTACTACCAGAAAGATATAGTAAAATTGGAACGAGTCCAACGTAGAGTTACTAAAATGATACCATGTCTACGAAACAAAACGTATGAAGAGCGGCTAAATAAATTGAATCTATTCCCATTAGCACAACGTAGATTGAGAGGCGACTTAATCCAGGTATTCAAAATAATCAAAGGCATAGACAATATGGACTGCAACAAATATTTCAATATCGATCAATCAAACTACACGAGAGGTAATGGCTGTAAAATCATAGGTAAATCTTTTAACTCACACGAATCCAAGAATTTCTTTTTCAACCGAGTCGTCAACTTATGGAATGGGCTTCCCCGTAACGTAATAGAATGTAACACAGTAGACAGCTTCAAACGTCGCCTTGATAAACACCTTGCATCTAATCCCCGACTTTCGATGTTTACTAATGAATAATTTTTGCCCATTACAGGTGGCAAGTTAGCCAAATTTCAACTACTTTCTATCTTTCCTATAAAATTTCCTTGTGGAGTTTTCTCTACCAACCCCACAAGGTTCTGACTCCTAACTTTATTTCCAGTACGGCTCAGGCCGGATGGATTGGAGGGTGGGGAGAGAGCCTTCTACTTTGCTATCCTTACCTACGACTATCACTGGGGAGATATTCATTCTCTACCAGTAACCTTCTAATCAGATCACCCCGTGTGGACCGTAAGGTCTGTTGTGGTCTGTGATTCTATGTAACTCTATGTAACTCTCTCTCTCTCTCTCTCTCTCTCTCTCTCTCTCTCTCTCTCTCTCTCTCTCTCTCTCTCTCTCTCTCTCTCTCTCCACACACACACACACACACACACACAACAACAACAATAACAACGGTAAGATAATTGGAAAAGTTTGCCTGACATGTGTAAACTTCAACTATGTGGAATTTTAAAAGGATAGCATGCCTTCGTATGGTGAGGGGGGGGGTAGGATGAGGGGGAGGTGGAGGGGGAGGGGGGATGAGGGAGGGGTGGTGAGGGGGGGGGGTAAGGTGTGAGGGAGGGAGGGTGTAGTGAGTGGATGGATTGATTGCTGGCTATTAGGCTTGGCAACATGGAGGTGGTATAGCGCCAGAAAAAGGTGATAGAGATAAAGGTGTGACAACAAGCAGGAAGGAAATAAAATGAAAAGAGGGTACAGTTGAAGAACTGAAAGATGGGAACCATTTAGTCTGGTCTCTCACTGGCAACCTTCCTAGCATGGGAAGCCCTCTCTCCATGATATCGGGCAGAGCAGGTGCCGGATCCCCCTCTAGTCTAGCTCGCCAGGTCTCAGAGACACAAAAGCCCCCCCACCTCGGCAAGGCGGGTCCCGTTAGGGGGGAAGGGAGAGGGGTGAGGGTGAGAAATGAGGGGTGAGAGAGCGAATAGTGAGAGTGTAGTGATAAAGAAAATAAAGAAAATAGTGATACTTGTATTATTATTATTTCAGCACATAACATTTCATTAGTTTATTACCTCATTAAAATGCAACATAAACATTTAACTAGGAAAAAATACAAGTGTTTATAGCTCTCTCTCTCTCTCTCTCTCTCTCTCTCTCTCTCTCTCTCTTTCTCTTTATTTTTTTCCTTTCTCCCTCTTTCCTTCTCAATTATTCTATTATATTTCCTCCCCTCTCTCTCTCTTCTTCCCTTTTATTTATCTCTCTCTCTCATCAATACTCTTCCTCTCTTCCCCTCTTCCTTCCTTTCTTTCTTTTCTCAATTCTATTATACCATCTCCCCCTCCTACTCTCTCTCCTTTCTTCCCTCTCTTTCTCTCTCTCTTCCCTCACTTCCTTCCTTCCTTCCTTCCTTTTTCCCTACCTTCTTTTTAATCCAATTACTCAGTCTCCCTTCCCTCCTTCCTTCCCTCTCTTCCCTTCCTTCCTTCCTTCCTTCCCTCTCTCTCTTCACTCCCTCCTTCCTACTTTCTCTCTTCCCTCCCTCTCCTCCCTCCTAGCCTTTCCCCTCCCTCCTTCCTACTTTCCCTTTTCACTCCCTTCTTCCTCCTTCCTTCCCTCTCTTCCCTTCTTCCTCCTTCCTTCCCTCCTTCCTTCCCTCCCTCCTTCTTCCTTCCCTCTCTTCACTCCCTTCTTCCTCCTTCCTTCCTACTCTCTCTCTCTTCCCTCCCTCCCCCTTCCCTCCTTCGTTCCTTGCCTCCTGTGTGTGTGTGTGTGTGTAATGCATTTATGGGCTAATATTGTTACAGTCTCTTGACACAGATTTAATAAAAGGTTGAGCTGCTCTCTCTCTCTCTCTCTCTCTCTCTCTCGTACTCTCACTCTCTCTCTCACTCTCTCACTCACCGTGACAGACGGCAGCGGGTAGTAGTGAATGGACAGGCTTCAGAGTGGGTTCCCGTT
>JAWZYT010004106.1:15000-97500 GCA_034508575.1 Petrolisthes manimaculis
CACACGTACACACACACACACACATACATACAGACATATATACATAGATACATACATACATACATACACTATTTCTCTCTCTCCCTTCCTCTCTCTCTCTCTCTCAAATACATACACACACACATATATACATACATACACTATTTCTCTCTCTCCCTCATATATATATATATATATATATATATATATATATATATATATACTCTCTCTCAAACTCACACACATACTCTTTTCCTCTTTCAAACTCACACACATACTCTCTCTCTCTTCTTTCTCTCTCTCTCTCTCTCTCTCTCTCTCTCTCTTACATTTTTTTTTTTTTTTTTTATTTAAACTTTCTGGTATAGCTGTACATGGCTGAGCTAAACAGCATAAAAAGGCAGCCCTCTGTACACTAGTATGCGGCTTAAAGTGCCACTTTTCCTCGTGGCTCTATCTTAAAAGCCGCTTTTCGAATGTTTATGTGTGTCTCATAGGCGTTGGAAATGTTCCTCGCCACCTGTGAGCAGCCACCTTTACTTGTTGGGTGGACAGATCTTGCATGGTGGGAGCTGCTGCAGTGAAGACATTCCACATTCGTGATGTTCTGGCAGTGAAGGTCCTCTGGTGCTGACTGGAGTGTGACCTAGGCACCCCGACCTGCTCTTGGCTGGAGGACACCGTTCTCGTGTCTCTCACAGCCTCACGCGGGGGGAGCCTAAGTCCTGCTAGGTGTTGCACCTCTTGAACTTGTGCCTTGTGGAGGACCACCAGAGCAGCAACGTCCCGGCGGTGCTCTAGTGTGTCCAGGGCAGGTATGTCTTGTAAGGGAGGAGGACAGATGTTGTTCTCAATCATACACACATTCACTCTCTCTCCCCCCCCTCTCTCTCTCTCTTTCTCTACCTCACACATAATGTATACTCTCTCTCTCTCTCTCTGAATTACATACATATATACACACACATATACACACTCTCTCTCTCTGATACACATACACATACACTCTCTCTCTCTCCCTCTCTCTTATACAAACATACACATACACACTGTCTCTCCCTCCCTTATACTCTCTCACACATACATACACACACACACACTCTCTCTCTCTCTCTCTCTCTCTCTCTCTCTCTCTCTCTCTAATATTCAGGGTAGGTGGGTAATCGTAGGGTAATTGTTGTGTAAAGTTGTAATGACACTCTCTCTCTCTCTCTCTCTCTCTCTCTCTCATTTACATCTACACCATGTCACTGAAATGGAGAGAGAGAGAGAGAGAGAGAGAGAGAGAGAGAGAGAGAGAGAGAGAGAGAGAGAGAGAGAGATAGAGAGAGAGAGAGAGAGAGAGAGAGAGAGATAGAGAGAGTTCAAATTCAAATTAATTTATTTCCATAGGGTAATGGTTTTTACAGTTTTACAGACCATTGTCAGTGTCTGATATATTATATCAAATTATCTACATATGGATAAAACATAAGAAATTAGAAGTAAAATTACTACAAATAAAATACATTAAAATTATTACAAATAAAATACATTTAAATTATTAAAAATGAAATACATTAAACTTATTACAGATAAAATCTCTAAGAGGAATTTTGGTCACTTAAATGAACATGTCTTAATTTAGATTTAAAGGTAGCATTGGAGGTAGTGGAAGTGATATTGAGTGTAAGGGAGTTCCATGTGTTGAGGCCCAGTGAGGCAGTGACTGTAAATGTCCTGGCACCAGTGTCAGTCCGTGAGTGAAGCACCACAAGGTTGTTCTGTTGTCTTGTTACACTTGCAGTACTCTCATCAACAGTCAGGAATGAGTATACCCAATCAGGATAAGTATTATTGATTATTTTAAACATGGTAAAGTCATGGTCTAATGTACTGCAACCTGGTGAATAAAAGCGAGCTATTTGAGTTAATTTTATGAACCAAAATTGCACACCAACAGCTATAGTTTCGGATAATTTTTCGAAGCCATCTCATTGGAAGATGTTGCAGTACATTAGACCATGACTTTACAACAGATGTCATAAGTATGTTTTTGTTTTATTTTTAGCCACTTTAATTCTTTATAGGCAGGGGAAACATGATCAAATTTCTTAATGCCACCGACGGCAACTCTTGCTGCAAACTTTTGAAGTTTTTGCAATTTGTTAATAAGAGTGAAGGTGGTATTGTCCCATATACTAAGACAATAATTAATGTGGCTAAGGACAAGTAACTGGACAACCATAATTCTTGATTACTTATCTAAGTAAGAAATTATCCTATTAGTGTATATTAACATACCCATTACTTTTTTACAGATTTCATTGGCAAGTGTTTCAAATGACATGTATTTGTCCATGTACAGTTGGATACATGAATGGGTGGTACAGCCCAGGTGAAAGATATTTGTCCCATTTGAGTAACCAGTGTCTATTATCAGGTACATACGGTACTGTACTTGTGTTTTATTACCATCCTCAATACTTCTGCCCCTCCTATTTTCCAACCTATCCTAACCTGCCCCTGATGTCTCCTATTTGGCACTAAGGAACACACACACACACACCATCCTCAATACTGACTTCTGCCCCTGATGTCTCCTATTTAGCACTAAGGAACTTGATATTGGGAGAAATTGACCATCTTTCACCTGGGCTGTACCACCCATTCATGTGTCCAACTGTACAGGCCCAGGTTCTTAACATTGGTACTGGGTCTGATGTTGACACCATCAAATTTTATCCTTACATCCTCAGGTATGCGGGAACACAACTGTCCACTTCCCATGAAAATGCACTGAGTTTTTGTCGCATTTACCATCAAGCCATTTTTTGATAAATAATTTTTAAGAGAGAGAGAGAGAGAGAGAGAGAGAGAGAGAGAGAGAGAGAGAGAGAGAGAGAGAGAGAGAGGAAGATAAATTTGTTTGTGTGTGTGTGTGTGTGTATGAAAGAGAATGTGTGTGTGTGTGTGTGTGTGTGTATGAAAGAGAATGTGTGTGTGTGTGTGTGTGTGTGTATGAAAGAGAATGTGTGTGTGTGTGTGTGTGTGTGTATGAAAGAGAATGTGTGTGTGTGTGTGTGTGTGTGTGTGTGTGTGAGAGAGAGAGAGAGAGAGAGATTGATGTGGAGAGGGAGTAAGATAAATTTGTAAGAGAGAGAGAGAGAGAGAGAGAGAGAGAGAGAGAGAGAGAGAGAGAGAGAGAGAGAGAGAGAGAGAGGGAGAGAGAGAGAGAGAGTGTGTGTGTGTGTGTGTGAGGACCAAAAATAACTCTCTCTTTCTCATTTTTCCAATAAGATAAAAATAATTATAATAGAATAATAATAATATATTATAACGAGTAAAATAACCAACCTTTTAATGTGAAACTCGACCTATTATATTCTCTCTCTCCTTCTCTCCTTCTTTCCTTCTCTTATTTCGTTCTTTCCTTCTCTTTCTTTCTCTTATTCCTTTGCTCCTTCTCTCCTTCTCTTATTCCTTCTCTCCTTCCTTCTCTCTTTCTCTTTCCTTCCTTCTCTCCTCTCATTCTCTTTCTTTCTCTTAATCTTTCTCTCCTTCCTTCCTTCCTTCATTCTTTCTCTCGTTCTCTTTCTTTCTCTTATTCCTTCTCTTTCTTTCTCTTATTCCTTCTTTCCTTCCCTCCTCTCCTTCTCTTATTCATTCTTTCCTTCTCTTATTCTTATTCCTTCCTCCTTCTCTCCTTCCTTCTTTCCTCCTCTCCTTCCTTCTTTCCTCCTTCCTTCCTTCTCTCCTTCTCTTTCCTTTACTTATTCCTCCTCCCTTCCTCCTTCTTCCTTCTATCTTTCTCTTATTCCTTCTCATTCTCTTCGCCCCCTTTTTACTCTCTCCCTACTCCTTTCTTCTTCTCTCCTTCCACTTTCCTTTCCTTCCTTCTCTTCCTTCATTATTTCTTCCTTCCTTCTCTCCTTCCACTTTCCTTTCATTCCATTTCTCTTTCCATTATTTATTCCTTCCTTCTCTCCTTCCACTTATTCCTCTCTTTCTCTCCCTCCTTCACACCCTCCCCTTCTCTCTCTCTCTCTCTCTCTCTCTCTCTCTCTTTCTACACGTCTGGGCAATTCGGCGATGTTTTCACGTTATACCTGGACGCATCTTCGACTATCTTACTTCTAAAGTGGAACACATTCTATCCCATTCTCCTTTCTCAGAAATCTCCATTTTAGGAGATTTCAACGTTCACCACCGCCTTTGGCTTTCATCTCCCTTCACTGATCCACCTGGTGAACAAGCCTTTACTTTTTCTATCCTCAACGACCTAGAGCAGTTAATTCAGTACCCTACCCGTATTCCAGACCGCCTTGGAGATCAGCCCAATATCCTTGACTTATTCCTAACCTCTCATCCTTCTGCTTATTCTGTTGAACTTTTCTCTCCTTTGGGCTCCTCCGATCACAATCTTATTTCAGTATCCTGTCCTATCGCTCCTGTAAGACCTTTGGACCCTCCCAGCAAGCGTCGTCTGTGGCACTACAGCGCTGCTGGCTGGGATGATCTGAGGCAGTACTTTGAAGATTTCCCATGGAGTGATTTTTGCTTTCGTGGCCGGGGTCCCTCAGAGAGTGCTGCACGCATCTCGGAGGTGATCATCTCGGGCATGGAGGCATACATTCCATATTCTTTCCCTCTTACTAATTCACGAAAATCTTGGTTTAATCACGCTTGTTCTACTGCTGTCCACAACAAGGAGGTAGCTTTCAGACGGCACCGACGCCTTCAAACTGACGAATCTCGTGCTCTGTATATCTCTGCCCGGAATCGCGCCAAATCTGTTCTCCGACTAACCAAAAAATCCTTCATCCGTGCCAAGTGCAATGACCTGTCCAACTCCTCCACCTCTCGTTCTTTCTGGCATCTAGCCAAAAATCTCTCCAGTAACTTTACTTCTTCCTCTTTCCCTCCCCTCATCCTTCCTGATGGAAATGTTGCCATCTCTTCACCTGATAAAGCTGAACTCTTCTCTCAAACCTTTGCCTCTAACTCTACACTGGACGATTCCGGCTCTGTTCCTCCAACTCCACCCCCCTCTGACTTACTTATGCCTGCCATTAGAATATCTTCAAAGGAAGTATTTTCTGCCCTCTCTGGCCTTAACACTCGGAAGGCGTATGGACCTGATGGGATTCCTCCTGTTGTTCTCAAGAACTGTGCTTCCGTGCTGACACCCTGCCTAGGCAAACTGTTCCGTCTATGTCTATCATTTAACACTTTTCCTTCTTGCTGGAAGTTTGCTCTGATCCAACCTGTTCCGAAAAAAGGAGACCGTTCCCAACCCTCCAACTATCGCCCTATTGCTCTGACCTCATGTCTATCTAAAGTCTTCGAATCTATTCTTAACCTCAAAATTCATAAGCACCTTATTTGTCATGACCTTCTTTCCGATCGCCAGTATGGTTTCCGTCAGGGACGATCTACTGGCGATCTTCTATCCCTCCTCTCTGATTCATGGTCATCCTCCTTTCGGAACTTTGGTGAAACTTTTACTGTTGCCCTCGACATATCCAAAGCTTTTGATAGAGTCTGGCACAAAGCTTTAATCTCCAAACTGCCCTCATTCGGTTTCTATCCCTCTCTCTGCACCTTTATCTCTGATTTCCTTTCTGACCGTTCTATAGCTGCTGTTGTAGACGGTCACTGTTCTTCTTCCAAGACTATCAATAGTGGTGTTCCTCAGGGTTCTGTTCTATCACCCACCCTCTTTCTTTTGTTCATTAATGACCTTCTTAACTGTACCTCTTCCCCTATCCACTCCTATGCTGATGATTCCACCCTACACTACTCCACTCATTTTGACAACCGTCCATCCCAGCAGCTCCTCTCCACATCACGTGATGATGCAGTAGCACGCCTGACTTCTGATCTTTCCCTCATCTCTAACTGGGGCAGAGAGAACCTTGTTGTTTTCAATGCCTCAAAAACACAGTTCCTTCATCTTTCAACTCGTACTAATCTTCCTGATGTCTATCCCCTCTCCTTTAACGATACACAACTTGACCTTTCCTCTTCTCTTAATATTCTTGGAGTCTCTTTCTCTCATAATCTCTCCTGGAGAGATCACATTACCTCTCTGACTAAAATCGCCTCAAAGAAGTTAGGTGTGCTGCGCAGATTCCGTGAATACTTCACCCCCACACAGTTACTGTCTTTGTACAGGGGTCTCATCCGCCCCTGTATGGAGTATGGTTCTCATGTGTGGGGGGGATCAACCTTCACAACACTACTGGACAAGGTGGAATCAAAGGCCTTTCGTCTCATCAACTCTCCTCCTCTTACTGATTCACTACAACCTCTCTCTCTTCGCCGCAGTGTTGCATCACTTTCTCTCTTCTATCGCTATTACACTGGACATTGCTCTTCTGAACTCTCTCTATGTATGCTTCCTCCCCTCAGGAGAACATGCAACACTCGTCAAGCTTCTCGTTCTCACCCCTTTTCTGTCCAACTCCCTCATGCAAGAGTTAACCGGTACTCTCAGTCTTTCCTATACACAACTGGTCAACTCTGGAACACTCTACCTTCATCCATCTTTCCACCTTACTACGATTTATGTACCTTCAAACGCAATGTGTCAGGGCATCTCGAACGAAATTGGACATGATTTTGGACCACTCTCTCACTGTACTATGTAGATGAGGACGGTAAGCGGGCCTGTGGCCTTTGTCCTCATCTTTGTTAATATAGAAAAAAAAAAAAAAAAAAAAAAGAGCTCTGACCCTCTTAAAGATCAAGCAAATCCTCATTGATAAAGGTGAGGAAGGAGGCATCACATCCTAACTAACTACACCATCTCAACACCTTGGACTACACCACCTATTCAGTTCCATACTTCCTTGCCCACAGTACCTAAGGCACAATGTCCTCCTTCTCTTTATTGTATTGACAGCATCACACCTTCTGAGACACTCACATACTACACCGATGGCTCTGTAGACTGTGCCAACAACACTGCAGGGGCTGCCTTGGTGTGCAACAATTTCTTTAAGCAGCGGAGACTTCCTGGGAGGTCCTCAACCCTTCAGACAGAACTAGTTGCCATTGTAGAAGCACTAAATCATGCTCTAAGAAACCCTCACACTCAGTTCATCATACACACAGACTCTAAATCAGCCATACAACCACTCGCTCACAGCCAACCAAATGACAATGTTCACCTGATAACCTACATTCTCTCTCTTGCACAGGAACTTCAGAGACAAAAGAAGAACATCATTCTCAACTGGATCCCCAGTCATGTTGAAATTCAGGGAAATGAACACAGTGGCTGACACAGCTGTCAAAAATGCTGCAAAAATACGGAATATTGATTTCCACATCAGCCCAAGTCTGGCACAAATCAAGCAGATCTGCAAAAGAAATGGCCACCTCTTGTCACAACAGAGACATAAAGAATGTACGTCAGCACCAAGTCCATCAGCCACATGGTATACAAACACCACCCAGTATCAACCACTGACCATACCAACACAAGTACCAACACACCTCCATAGACTATACGTTTGGGGCATAAGTGTAAAGGACAGATACTCAATCCTGCCTCTGAAGAGAGTTGTAGCTACTGTGATGTGACAACTGTTTCACTACATACCTGACTGTCATGTCACTGTTAGTATAAGACAGGGTCACCATGACCTACCTCATCATACTGCTCCTGAGGCATTAGTCACAACATCTCACCTTATATATAAAACACCAATAACTACATTGATGGAGGTGATCACAGCATATCCTCCACCAACGTAATAGGTGTCTTCGAGCAGCTACACTGCGAGCCGCCTAAGGCAAAGGCTCGCTCCAGTAACCCCCCCCCCCCCTCTTTTAGTTATAGGGGCGCTGCTGGTACACCAAACTACAACAACACACACACACTCTCTCTCTCTCTCTCTCTCTCTCTCTCTCTCTCTCTCTCTCTCTCTCTCTCTCTCTCTCTTTCTCCTTAATTCCACTTATTCCTCTCTTTCTCTCTCTCCTCCTCCTCCCACCACTATCTCTCTCTCTCTCTCTCTCTCTCTCTCTCTCTCTCTCTCTCTCTCTCTCTCTTTAATTCCACTTATTCCTCTCCTTCTCTCTCTCCTCCTCCTCCCACCACTATCTCTCTCTCTCTCTCTCTCTCTCTCTCTCTCTCTCTTGATCCCCACAAACTCACCCAACCTTGATTCGACAGGCGACAGGCTCCAATACTCGGCCTCACACACACACACACACACACACACTAAGAAAACTGCCTCCCCAATACACATACAAACACACACACATACACACACATACACACACTAAGAAAACTGCCTCCCCAATACACACATACACACACACACACTAAGAAAACTGCCTCCCCAACACACATACAAACACACACACATTCACACACATACACACTCAAGGACCTGCCCTACCAACACACACACACACACACTAAGAAAACTGCCTCCCCAACACACACACACACACACACACACACACCACTACTCGTATCACACTTTACCAACCACACACACACACACACACACACACACACACACATCACACCAAAATAATTCCTTTCAGTGTAGGATAGATATTGTAAGGCTACCAGAATTCCAATTGTGTGTGTGTGTGTGTGTGTGTGTGTGTGTGTGTGTGTGTGTGTGTGTGTTTGTTGGTGGGGCAGGTCTTTGTGTGTGTGTGTGTGTGTGTGTTTGTTGGTGGGGCAGGTCTTTGTGTGTGTGTGTGAGAGAGAGAGAGAGAGAGAAAGAGAGAGAGAAAGAGAAAGATAGAGGGTATTTCCTTAATTGTAAATATTGGAAAGATGATACATATATAATTGTATGTGTGTTATGAAAAATATTAGTTTGTCTATAAAAATATTGAAATGTTACAATATCTTCAGAAGCGATAGAGAAAAAACAACAACAACAACAACACATACACACAACAACAACAACACATATACACAACAACAACAACAACAACAACAACAGGACGCACACAACAACAACAACACATATACACAACAAGAACAACAACAACACATACACACAACAACAACAACACATATACACAACAAGAACAACAACAACACATACACACAACAACAACACATATACACAACAAGAACAACAACAACACATATACACAACAACAACAACACATATACACAACAACAACAACAACACATACACACAACAACAACAACAACAACACATATACACAACAACAACAACAATACATACACACAACAAGAACAACAACAACACATATACACAACAACAACAACAACAACAATACATATACACAACAACAACAACACATATACACAACAACAACAACAACACCAACACATATACACAACAACAGGACGCACACAGCTGTATAGTAAATAACAATTGAATGAATCTTATAAACCCAAAACACACACACACACACATACACACTTTCTTCCTCTCTCTCTCTCTCTCTCTCTCTCTCTCTCTCACACACACACAAACTTATCTTATTCCCTCTCTGCATCAGTCTCTCTCTCTCTCTCTCTCTCTCTCTCTCTCTCTCTCTCTCTCACAAGTGGACACAATTTAGCTTAACACCTGGGCCAGCACTGGGGCAGAATAGCAGGTGTGTGTGTGTGTGTGTGTGTGTGTGTGTGTGTGTGTGTGTGTGTGTGTGTGCAGTATTGGATTTACACTTAGTATTTGGGTGGGTCTCGAGGTAGTAGTAGTAGTAGCAGTAGTAGTAGTAGTAGTAGTAGTAGTAGTAGTAGTAGTAGTAGTAGTAGTAGTAGTAGTAGTAGTAGTAGTAGTAGTAGTAGTAGTAGTAGTAGTAGTAGTTTGGCATTGATAGTAGTAATATTATAGTATTATTATTAGTAGTAGTAGTAGTAACTCACGTAAGAGTTTGACATTTTCCCTCTATTCCTTAGATGATAAACTTTCCCATAAATGGGTTAACTAATATATTTTCATTTAATACAAGCAGATACACACTACTTAAAACAATAACACAAACACACACACACACACACACACACACACACACACACACTACTTAAAACAATAACATCATATTATGTGAACGTGAAAACATTAGACAGTAAATTGTTTGAAATACGCATACGTGGATGATTATTATTGACCGCGACTGTATATACGGGCCAAAGATCAGATTAAGAGGGAGTGGGAGTAGGGGACAGGCTTGGAGGGGGACTGGGGGGGTGCGGGAATAGGGGGACAGGCTTGGGGTTGGTAGAAAGCATGTCCCCCTATTCCCGCACCTCCCTTAACCCCCCCAAGCCTGTCCCCCTACTCCCATACCCCCCCAAAAAAACTAACCCCCCCCCAAGCCTGTCCCCTTATTCCCACCCCCCCTTAAAAACTGTGCTGGGTGAGTGATCGCTTGTATACGTTTTCATTGTACAGTCATGGTCAATAGTCCTGCAACACCATCCATCTCTGGTGGTGATTAAAATGCTATCCAACAAGCAATTATTTTACACCCTCCAGTGATTGCCTTGTGCTTGCTTGCTTTCCTCTCTCTCTCTCTCTCTCTCTCTCTCTCTCTCTCTCTCTCCCCTCTTCTCTCTCTCTCTCTCCTCTTCTCTCTCTCTCTCTCTCTTTCTCTCTCTCTCTCTCTCTCTCTCTCTCTCTCTCTCTCTAGTGATTGCCTTGTGGTTCTTGCTTTCCTCTCCCTTCCATTCTCTCTCTCTCTCTCCCCTCTTCCCTCTCTCTCTCTCTCCCCAGTGATTTCCTAGTGCTTGCTTGCTTTCCCCTCCCTTCCATTCTCTCTCTCCCCTCTTCCCGCTAAATTGCAAATACAGTACTGTCTAACGCACAAACTAAAAAAATGCAAGATAATCTCGATAAATTGTCGAATTGGGCGAAAACTTGGCAAATGTCCTTCAATGCAGATAAATGTAAAGTACTCCATATCAGACATCGTAACGTAACAGCAAAACTATTCGTTAAATGGTAATCAACTTAAAAGCATGGATCAAGAGACAGACTTAGGAGTCACAATATCAAGTAACCTAAAACCCAGTCAGCCGTGTACGGAAGTAATTAAGAAAGCAAATAAAACTATCGGCTTTATTGGCAGAGCATTCGAGTATAAGTCTAAAGACACAATCCTCACTTTGTATAATTCCTTGTTCTGTCCCCTTATGGAATATTGTGTCCAAGCATGGTGCCCGTACTACCAGAAAGATATAGTAAAATTGGAATGAGTCCAACGTAGAGTTACTAAAATGATACCAAGTTTAAGAAACAAAACGTATGAGGAGCGGCTAAATTATTTAAATCTATTTCCATTAGCACAACATAGATTGAGAGGCGACTTAATCCAGGTATCCAAAATAATCAAAGGCATAGATAATATGGACTGCAACAAATATTTCAATATCGATCAATCAAACTACACGAGAGGTAATGGCTGTAAAATCATTGGTAAATCTTTTAATTCACACGAATCTAAGATTGTCTTTTTTAACCGAGTCGTCAACTTATGGAATGGGCTTCCCCATAACGTAATAGATTGTAATACCGTAGACAGCTTCAAACGCCGCTTAGATAAACACCTTGCATCTAATCCCCGACTTACGATGTTTACTAATGAATAAATTTTGCCCATTACAGGTGGCAAGTTAGCCAAATTTCAACTACTTTCTATCTTTCCTATAAAATTTCCTTGTGGAGTTTTTTCTGCCAACCCCACAAGGTTCTGACTCCTGACTTTATTTCCAGTACGGCTCAGGCCGAAGGGAGTGGAGGGTGGGGAAAGAGCCTTCTACTTTGCTATCCTTATCTACGACTATCACTGGGGAGAAATTCATTCTCCACCAGTAACCTTCTAATCAGATCACCCCGTGTGGACCGTAAGGTCTGTTGTGGTCTGTGATTCTATGTAACTCTATGTAACTCTCTCCTCTCTCCCCAGTGATTGCCTTGTGCTTGCTTTCCTCTTCCTTCCATTCTCTCTCTCCCCTCTTCCCTCTCTCTCCCCTCTCTCTCTCTCTGCTATTTAATTATTCTTTACACACTGGAACAATACCCGACGAATGGAAGCTCGCTAATGTAACACCAATATTTAAAAAAGGCAGCAAATCTTTACCTAGTAACTATCGCCCTATCAGCCTAACCTCAGTAGCATGCAAAATGTTAGAGACAATCATACGAGACAAACTTACAAATCACTTAGAGGAAAACAACTTACTCACAGACACTCAACACGGTTTTCGCAATAAACGCTCTTGCCTAACGAACCTATTAGACTTTTTAAACGACATTTTTAATGAATATGATAAGAGTAAAGCAGTAGACATAATTTATCTAGATTTCCAAAAAGCCTTTGACAAAGTTCCCCATAAACGTTTAATAACTAAATTAAAATCTCACAGAATCCAAGACGACACCGTAAGATGGATAGACAACTGGCTAAGAAACCGTAAACAAAGCGTGGTAATAAATGGGAAATCATCTAACTGGACTGGCGTTACGAGCGGGGTGCCGCAAGGGTCAGTTTTAGGGCCAATCCTATTCTTAGTTTACATAAACGATATAGATGAAGGTCTCTCATGCATAATATCGAAGTTTGCCGATGATACTAAAATTGCAAATACAGTACTCACTAATGCACAAACTAAAGAAATGCAAGATAATTTCGATAAATTGTCGAATTGGGCGAATACTTGGCAAATGTCCTTCAATGTAGATAAATGTAAAGTGCTCCACATCGGACATTGTAACGTAACAGCAAACTACTCGTTAAATGGCAATCAACTAAAAAGCGTGGACCAAGAGACAGACTTAGGGGTAACAATATCAAGTAACCTAAAACCCAGTCAGCAATGTACGGAAGTAATTAAGAAAGCAAATAAAACTATCGGCTTTATTGGCAGAGCATTCGAGTATAAGTCTAAAAATATAATCCTCACTTTGTATAATTCCTTGGTCCGTCCCCTTATGGAATATTGTGTCCAAGCCTGGTGCCCGTACTACCAGAAAGATATAGTAAAATTGGAATGAGTCCAACGTAGAGTTACTAAAATGATACCAAGTCTAAGAAATAAAACGTATGAGGAGCGACTAAATGAATTGAATCTATTCCCATTAACACAACGTAGATTGAGAGGCGACTTAATCCAGGTATTCAAAATAATCAAAGGCATAGATAATATGGACTGCAACAAATATTTCAATATCGATCAATCAAACTACACAAGAGGTAATGGCTGTAAAATCATAGGTAAATCTTTTAATTCACACGAATCGAAGAATTTCTTTTTTAACCGAGTCGTCAACTTATGAAATGGGCTTCCCCGTAACGTAATAGAATGTAACACAGTAGATAGCTTCAAACGTCGCCTTGATAAACACCTTGCATCTAATCCCCGACTTTCGATGTTTACTAATGAATAATTTTTGCCCATTACAGGTGGCAAGTTAGCCAAATTTCAACTACTTTCTATCTTTCCTATAGAATTTCCTTGTGGAGTTTTCTCTACCAACTCCACAAGGTTCTGACTCCTGACTTTATTTCCAGTACGGCTCAGGCCGGAGGGAGTGGAGGGTGGGGAGAGAGCCTTCTACTTTGCTATCCTTATCTACGACTATCACTGGGGAGAAATTCATTCTCCACCAGTAACCTTCTAATCAGATCACCCCGTGTGGACCGTAAGGTCTGTTGTGGTCTGTGATTCTATGTAACTCTATGTAACTCTCTCTCTCTCTACCCAGTGATTGCCTTGTGCTTGCTTTCCTCTTCCTTCCATTCTCTCTCTCCCTTCTTCTCTCTCTTTCTCTCTCTCTCTCTCTCTCTCTCCCCAGTGATTGCCTTGTGGTGCTTGCTTTCCCCGGTATAAAAGCAATATGAGCAAGAGTAAGGCAGACAGGTTAGTAAGGGTGTGAGAGTAAGGGTTAGTAAGGGTGTGAGAGTAAGGGTGTGAGAGTAAGGGTTAGTAAGGGTGTGAGAGTAAGGGTTGGTAAGGGTGTGAGAGTAAGGGTTAGTAAGGGTGTGTGAGAGTGAAAGAGTAAAGGTTGGTGGTGAGAGAGAGAGAGTAAGGGTTGGTGGTAAGGGTGTGAGAGTAAGGGTTGGTAAGGGTGAGAGAGAGAGAGAGAGAGAGAGAGAGAGAGAGAGAGAGAGAGAGAGAGAGTCTAAGAGCAGCTCAACCTTTTATTAAATCTGTGTCAAGGGACTATAACAATATTAGTCCATAAATGCATTACACACACACACACACACACACAGGCAAGGAGGCAAGGAAGGAGGGAAGAGAGAGAGAGAGAGGAAGGGTGGTGTACCAGTCCTGTTAGGCTTTAACTCGTTCAAGCTCTGGTAACTTAGTTGTATTTGCTTCTTGAGACTTGTAGTATTGTTATTATTATTAGTTAGTTAGCGTAGACGTGGGTGTTTTCTAAGGTAATTGACTTCACAGTTGTAACATGGAAAGTTCATTTATTTACACTTATATCTCTATACACACACAGACAGGGAATGATATTGATGTGCTTCGTTTCTGATAGAGTAGTGTGTCTCTCTTGGCGAAACAATTATGTATAATAGCCCTTAAGGGAGCAAGTTTAAGAATCCTACCTATTAGGTAAGTGTCACTGTTTATATACAATTTCACTTGAGTTGTCAGTTGTCTTTGGATACAATTATTACTGTGTGTTGTCATGCTTACGTGGCCAGATGCCACGTGGGTAATGTGGTAGGAAGCCACGTGTCTGGTTGTCATGTGGTCATGAGGTATAGTCCTCGTGGTCTTAGTCCTACCCCTCCTGCTACCTAATCAGTTTATATTATCTGTGGATTAGGCATATCTCCTTGTGACCATTCCTTGGTTATGTCGGAGTCTTACTCTCTTTCCCTACTCTCCTTTCTACTCTCTTTCTACTCTCACATGGGTACCACTGTGACTCACACTGTTTATTACTAATATCTGCCCTCTGCTTATCTTGTGTACAGGGTCTTAGGCAGGCAGTCTGTTTACCTGTGTATTATCTTATGATTGTGGCATACAGCACTTGCCTTATTGTGTACAATCGCTCTGCTCTCGCTACCCTAATCTATCTGTCCTCAGATAACCTTAATTGTGGAAACAAACATACAATGTAGGTAGGGTACACAATAACTAAGATATTATCAGTGAATACCTCAATAATAATATAAAATTGACATCAAAGACATAGGCACATCATATACTTAAAATGAACATCAATACATGAATAAAATACACTGTTAAGTACATAAAGAAATAATCTTAAAATTAATGTGTTGAGCTAGGTGCTTGTAGTTATGTGTATAAGCTAACCTATGCTAAAAATTCACACATTAATGAAGAGGCCTTGTTGCTATGTTGTGGCTGTGCAATAACAGCTAAATGTTAATTTTCCATAACAAGATAATTCAGTCTACATTGATAGAGTTCTCTTATACAATGCAAAATATGACAGTAGACTTTTTCTATATAAAAATGTTATAGTACCTGCCAGAAAGATAAGACATGGGATATTAAATATTTGTACCAAGTTTTTATTTTCATCAATATATGGAGTAACCAACTGATACTAGCAGGATGTTTGATTCCCAGTTTCCTTGAATAACTTCCCAGCTTCACTTTTTCTGAAACAACTGATAATAGGGAGATATTAAACAAGTCGATATTAAATGAAATATATTGAAAGGTGGAAGACAGTGGGATATATTGTCTAGCAATTATATATTTTATTTTCCAATGTAACGATTCCCTTGAATCGATTTTATCTGAGTCTGCCTCTCTACAGTAGCCTTAATCCATGCCATGTGTAGGGTGAGTAGGGTAATATATTGTTAATAGTCTATCAGCAGGTAAGTATAGATAGTAGAAATAGAAATTTGATGATATAAGAGAGGTTTGATAAGTAATAGATATGAATTACATGCATATAGTGCCTGAATTGCTTTAAAGCAAGTGGAGATTTCGCATCCTTTGGAGGAATACTTGCCAATATTTATGCAGGACCAACATATAAATAAGGACATGCAACATGGTACTTGAGGAGTGTGTGTCATTGATGACATCATCACTAAGTATAATACTTCTTGGAGGAATTTTGAACATTAAAAGATTATTTCTATTTTCATTGGGAATTCTTGAAGTGCGTAGCTTGTGAATAATACTTTACCTTCTATGGGAATAATAATGAGTATATAATCTTGTATTAATATACTACGCACGATTTTAAATAATATTTCAAATAGGTGGAAGAAAGATATTTTGGTAAGATAGTACTTCACACTGATTTTTCCTTTGTATGTTATAGTTATTCGAGTGATATTAAGTATGAGTTAATCTTATCTTACCCGCAGTAAATACTCTCCTAATAAATGGTTGTACTTTCTTTCAACGTTCCTGTACTCGTAATACAGCTTCCTGCTTCCCGCAGAAATAAAATAGAAGCCTACTAAGTATATGTGAATATTTTCTTTTATTGGTAAAGTAAAGCTCTATAATTCGTATTTTAATTTCTGTGCAATGCTTTCTACCTGTTACACTTACCACGATATGCAACAGTTTGTCTCATAATCCTTTATTTTATAGGATATATGTGTATACCACTATGTAAGCAGTACCAAATAATGTTCACGAAAATACACGTAAAAATTTTCCAACCACGCTCTGGGCTGTGGTGATGGCTCAAGCCATTATATATTTTGTATAATAAGCGAACAATATTACCTTAGTCGCTGGATTCCATTTGTGTGATACCTGTCAAATAAACTAGTGTATCAGTAAATACTTGTAGCTGTAGCCACTGCTCACTGGGATAAAATCTGTAAAGAGTAAGAAATAGTGATTATATCATTTGTCACCATTAGTTTATTTATTTTTCTTTTCTTTTCATCTGCTTGTTAATAAAATTGTATACGAGAGCTCTCGGATTGAAGACGTCATTTGTACTGCGTTGTGTTCCTCGTCTGAGCCTGGAGCTGTTGAGAGTAGAGACAAAAATTATTATCCATTTTGGTTGATTTGGGCCACATCTGTAAAAAGAAATATTATTTTATTTCATAGTAAACCGATCGGATTTATGTTTGTAATTGATTATTTCATTATATAGTATATAGTATATAGTAGGGATAAATTTACTAAGAAGAGGAAATTGTTATGTTTCAGTGATATGGATTGGTTTTATTTTGGATGGTTTTGCTCGCTTTACCAATCTCTTTATCCTGTTTACATATACAATATCAACCGCCTGGTAAAAATATTCTTTATTATAAGTTTATTACCTACTAAATATATTACTGTGTGAAGTTTTTAAACTTCGATCGGGTACCCGTATTATTTTATGTATCACCTGGAGTGAACATTTGAATTATTTGCTTTATTAGACCGGCGATTACGCATTTTATTCCTGCAAGCCAGTAAATTGCTTGTGTAGGCGATTACGCATTTTGTTCCTGCAAGCCCGTAAATTGCTTGTGTAGGCGATTACGCATTTTTTTCCTTGCAAGCCCGAAAATTGCTTGTGTAGGCGATTACGCATTTTTTTCCTTGCAAGCCCGAAAATTGCTTGTGTAGGCGATTACGCATTTTTTTCCTTGCAAGCCCATAAATTGCTTGTGTAGGCGATTACGCATTATTTCCTTGCAAGCCCGAAAATTGCTTGTGTAGGCGATTACGCATTTTTTTCCTTGCAAGCCCGAAAATTGCTTGTGTAGGCGATTACGCATTATTTCCTTGCAAGCCCGTAAATTGCTTGTGTAGGCGATTACGCATTTTGTTCCTGCAAGCCCGTAAATTGCTTGTACATCATGATGAAATTGTTGAACTGCAACTCACTGTTGTTCAGCGAAGTTGTCCTTGTTGTAGCCTGGCTTCTGTGTGGCAATTGTTATCTCATATAATTATATGAAAGACGTTTCTTGTACGCCATATAGTATTTCCTGAGGAGTTTTTTCCTTTTATTTCAACGTTTTGTAGTATTCCTAGACTGTCATCTTGATGCAGTCTTTCCATGTGGAGGGATTTCCATTGTTTCTGTGCCACCAAGTACTTGTTGTATTTTACGGTTTTGCCGTATTATTAACCATTAGCTGCTGGGAGATATGGGGAGATATGGTTATACAAACGTTTGTTTTAAATTCGTAGAAATTAGATATCTTTATAATATTGGGACATGTATATAGGCATAAAATAATTTGGGATTAGATATATGTGCACGTATTATTTGCGGTTTTTATCATGTAGTGGTGCCGCCACTAAATATTTAGAAAAATGGTTAACCATAGGTAATAGTTTATTTATGCCCTGATTTGTAATTGGTAAGGAAAGTAGAATTATTCCTATTATGTCTCCTGATTCGTCCAGGATTATATTCCTGTCATGGAGCATTGTATGTTTCGCACTGAGCGATATACTGTATATGTTTTTTCATCTGCCCATAGTTTATGTTAATTGTCTATTATATGGAGATTGTTTTAATATTCTCTCCCAGGACGTCCTGTTGCATTTTGATAAAAGGGTAATTAACACTGAGGGAAGTATTGTTTAATGTATCACTTTCATTGGTTTATACGTCACTTTTTCTAAGTTTTTTTTTTTTGTAAAAATCTTATCATAATGGGAAAATTATTTAAGTGACTGTAATTCTCGTCCATTAGTTTCATCCTCAGAGTTAAATAATGTCTTATTATATTTTAGCATAGGAATTGCTAATGTTTATGCATGTTTACCACGTCCATGAGTGACTTCGGAAGTAAATGACAAGATGATTGTTTAAGGGATTTGTTATTTTTTTCTATAATCATCCTGGAAGGTAGTTAATATCAATATGTGGGAGAAATTCCTTAATGGTTCGATAATATCTGGCTAATTTTCACGCTAAGGTTTGAGATTATAGTAAGCCAAGAATATATTAGTGATTCACGAGTATTTGTAAAGGATAGCCTAATACGATTTTCTAAAAGTACGAATTGCCCCTAACATTATTTGTTAATTGTTCCTGGTCCGTTACAGAGTAACGAGTTTGCTGTGCATTAAATATTCGTTATGCATAAGTAGATACCCGACGTAGAACTTAGCTATATCTTACATAAGTACAGTGCCTAAGTCACTGAAGAAGCATCTGTACACGTGATATTATTATTATGTATTATTATTATTATATATATGGAAATGCATTAATTGGAGCAGACATTAATTAACCTTTATTAACTTTTCTGACTTCCATACACATCTGTCACTCTCCTGAGGAGATTATTTTAGTGTGTTAGTTAAATGGGAAAAATGTCTTTATAATGATTCTCTATATACGAACATAAACTCGAGTGATTTTACGTTAGTTTACTGTCATTGTTCGTATTTTATGCTATTGTGTATGGAGCCCAGTGGTGGTTAATGTATAACCTATCATTATAATATCCTGGTAATATAATGAAACATATATATTTAAAGTTTGAGGCCTACCTCATGCAATGTCTGTTTAACCTTCCTTATTGTTAAATATTGTGATTGTACCTTATTAGAAAAATAATCAAATTGTCTAGCTAAGCGATTATTACGTTATTAATAACACTGACACGAAAATTTAGCATATGCTTAAATGTTGATTGAGCATTACGTAACCCAAATGGTCTACGAATGTATTCATAATAACCATGGGACGTATTAAATGTATTATTATATAATGCTACTTGCCAGTGTTCACTGACCAATTTTAATAGGTTTTGTTTGAGCAATGTTAGAGAAAACATCCTTAAAGGAGGGAGGGGATATTTATATTTACTTGTAGCATTATATCTCTATAAGGAAGTACTGGCTTAAATTCACCATCATTTTTGAAACCAAAAACATTTGACTGTTAAAAGGGGGAGTTAAAATCTTAATAATACTTTCATCCAACATTTCATTTATCATTTATAATTTTCTGTCTAGTATAAGGTATGGTCGCCTATATGCTTATTTATAAATAGGTTATTCCTAAAAATGTTACCAGGTAGGGCAATCGCATTTTGATATGTGGCTAGTATATTAATAAAATTATCACGATAAATTAGAAAATATCGTCTCCTGACCAAATTTCTAAGTTTCTCCCTTATGTGATTATCCTTTAACTCTTCGGTTAAAATTGATATAATATTTCTTGTGGTATTTAGTCTAACTTCCATCTTGTACCGATCATATAAATATGTCCTTTTCTTTACCTGATTATTGGTAGATGATTTCTTAAAGATATAGATAGTAGCAATATTATTATCCTTTACATTAGTGAAAGTAGATACATTCCCAGGTTATTTTCCCAGACTCTACTAAGGATAGAACACTAATATGTGGTTGTAACATGAGATGGAAGCTCTACCTTCAATTCATGGACGAAATTTAGTGGTAATATAGTATTATGTGCAGTAGGCCTTTATGATAATGGAATAGTTCCCGTTTTTTTTTGTTTGTTTGTTTTTCAATACATATTTATGGACTTATATTTTGGCCTGGACAATCCTGTATTAAAATACATTAATACCTAAAATGTATTATTTTATGTTTAGTGCATATTATTATGGGTATTGGTTAGTTTTTGTCTAACCGTACAGGAAGGGTTTAGTGTCCCTAATACCTGTTAATTTATTATTTGTCATATGTGACAATTTTATATCACCTGTTCAATCTTAGTTTATAAAACCGCTGGGGATCTAAGTTGCACAATTTGTTAAAGGAATTATCCGATAACAAGGAAACTGCTGTTCCTGTGTCTATCATTAATGAAATATTAGTATGTGATACTTAGACAGGGATTATTATTATATTATAGGTATTTACGACGACAGGGCAGTATTTATTTACTTATGTGATTATTGATGCCATTTTAATATCGTGGTGGTCTCGTTTCATACATCATGTTTCGATTGTGCAAGCTTTGTTTCCTTTTGTTAAGGATCATGTGTTCATTTAAGGAATACGAATTTGACTCATGTGAATGACAGTATTTATGCTTTGATTTCCCATTATTTCCTGTGGATTTATTACTATCAGATTCACTGGTCTTATGCTTATCTTCGTTACAATGTTTGCAACGTTGTCTGTGTGATTCCCTTTGAGTTATGGTATCAAAATTATAATTCTTCTTATCCCTGGAGTGAGTAATATGTAATACATGATGTATGATGCGAGATTTCTTTGAATATAATTCTAGCGATCCTGCTGATGCAAGTGCTTTTGCTAGTTCCCTTGTATTTATTTTGTTTGCCTTTCTTTTAATCATTCTTTGAACCCTTGAGAACGATTTATGTACTTTACCATCCCCCAAAACATCAATAAGTGACTGTCTAAATGTGGCATATGACGTTAAATTCTTTGGATTAGAAAAAGCACTTGTGTTTAACCTAGAACTGGCTGGACTATTCTGTGCAATATACTCTCTTACCAATACTATTTTATGTTCGTCCTGCTCTATATTCGCTTTGCAAAATATCTTCTCCAAATGATGCAAGAAGAGATGAATCCCATATCTTGGGTTATCTCCCTTAAAATGCTTTACATGAGAAATGGTGGTAGGTAAGAGTTTCATTGTTAGCATAGAAGAGACAGTGGAATCAGTATTTGTTAGATGATGAGCAGAGACGATAGGAGATTGTAGAGGAGTAGTCATTGTTAGTGATAATACAGGATGATATAATAGACAGATTGAGTTTTTAATGGGGTTATGGTTGGAGAAGAAGAAAATGTACTCGTATGTGTTGGCACCACAACGAGACTTTTTAGGGAGGCAGGGGAATCTAGCTCAGAGGATATTGAATCATTATCAGGGATATTCGAAGTTATTGCGATACCTTTAGATTAATGGGGAAGAATTCTTTACTTTGTTTTAATTTGGCACTTCTTTTCTTTCTTTCTGGGCTTTAATGAGGAAACCTAATTTTATCCTAACATGTTCGTAGACAAGTGAAAAATAATGTAATGTACATGTAATGTGTACCTACTTTTAGTACTTTAGTTGCAACGATGATGATGACGAGTTGACGTCTAGGTGGGGTGTTCTGGCCAGTCGTGGTGATGAGTAGCTCGCACACTAACACACTAGTAGTCGTTCTTGGAGTGAAGATGATGAATGTTGACTTGCCTTTTACGAGAGAATTTACGTAGCAAGGTGTCAGCTTGGAGAATGGAGATGATGAAGTGATGACGTTGTCCTACGTTCCAGGGACGCTCATGGGTAGTGATGAAGTGATGACGTCCTTACGTTCCAGGGACGCTCATGGGTAGTGATGAAGGGATGGCGTCCTTACGTTCCAGGGACGCTCATGGGTAGTGATGAAGGGATGGCGTTGTCCTTACGAGAGAATTTACGTACAGGGACGCCTGGGGTAGTGATGATTGATTGTTGTGAAGTAGATGAGGTCCCCTTGTAGGTCTAGTTGCAGTTATGTTGAAGTAGGTGTCTTGTAGGTGATGAATTTGTGGTTTATCTCCCTCGTTTATAGAGGTCGTGAGAAGAAATTACCTGAGAGAAGTTTACAAGTAAAATCTTCAACTTGTCCTTGAACTATGTTATTCACTGTACTCCCTGGAAGTCAACTCCTTTGCAATCTTGTTGTTGCAACCACTGCTGCCACCATAATGTACCAGTCCTGTTAGGCTTTAACTCGTTCAAGCTCTGGTAACTTAGTTGTATTTGCTTCTTGAGACTTGTAGTATTGTTATTATTATTAGTTAGTTAGCGTAGACGTGGGTGTTTTCTAAGGTAATTGACTTCACAGTTGTAACATGGAAAGTTCATTTATTTACACTTATATCTCTATACACACACAGACAGGGAATGATATTGATGTGCTTCGTTTCTGATAGAGTAGTGTGTCTCTCTTGGCGAGACAATTATGTATAATAGCCCTTAAGGGAGCAAGTTTAAGAATCCTACCTATTAGGTAAGTGTCACTGTTTATATACAATTTCACTTGAGTTGTCAGTTGTCTTTGGATACAATTATTACTGTGTGTTGTCATGCTTACGTGGCCAGATGCCACGTGGGTAATGTGGTAGGAAGCCACGTGTCTGGTTGTCATGTGGTCATGAGGTATAGTCCTCGTGGTCTTAGTCCTACCCCTCCTGCTACCTAATCAGTTTATATTATCTGTGGATTAGGCATATCTCCTTGTGACCATTCCTTGGTTATGTCGGAGTCTTACTCTCTTTCCCTACTCTCCTTTCTACTCTCTTTCTACTCTCACATGGGTACCACTGTGACTCACACTGTTTATTACTAATATCTGCCCTCTGCTTATCTTGTGTACAGGGTCTTAGGCAGGCAGTCTGTTTACCTGTGTATTATCTTATGATTGTGGCATACAGCACTTGCCTTATTGTGTACAGTGGGAAGAGAAGAGGGAAGGATGGGAGAGAGAGGAAGGGTGGGAAGAGAAGAGGGAAGGGAGAGAGAGAGGAAGGGTGGGAAGAGAAGAGAATATGGAAGGGAGAGAGAGGAAGGGTGGGAAGAGAAGAGGGAAGAGAGAGAGAGGAAGGGTGGAAAGAGAAGAGGGAAGAGAGAGAGAGAGAGGAAGGGTGGGAAGAGAAGAGGGAAGGGAGAGAGAGGGTAGGATGGAGGGAAGGAATAGAAGGATGAGAGAGGGTAGTAAGAGAGAGAGGAAGGGTGGGAGAGAGAGAGGAAGGGTGGGAGAGAGAGAGGAAGGGTGGGAGAGAGAGAGGAAGGGTGGGAAGAGAAGAGAATAGGGAAGGGAGAGAGAGGGTAGGAAGGAGGGAAGGAATAGAAGGATGAGAGAGGGTAGGAGAGAGAGAGGGAGGGAGGGAAGGAAGGGTGGGAAGAGAGAAGGGAGAGAGAGGGTAGGAAGGAGGGAAGGAATAGAAGGAAGAGAGAGAGAGAGAGTAGGAGAGAGGGAGAGAGAGGGAATGAAGAGAGAAAGGAGGAAAGGAAGGAGGTCATGGTGTAATATAATTGAGAAGGAGGGAAAAAAAGAAGAGGAAAGAAATTAAGAAAAGAATGAATGTCTGAGGAGTTTTGAGAGAGGGAGGAGGATTGTTCTTGTGGGAGATATGAGTATGAGTGGGAAAGTAGGGAAGGAGAGAAAGAATAAGAAACGTAATTGGCAAGTGGGGTGTGAATGGAATAAACGAGAATGGTGAGTGCCTGGTGGTGGATGTGTGTGTGTGGGAGGGGGAGGTTGTGTGTGTGTGTGTGTGTGTGTGTGGTTTGTTCCTCGCCAACACCTGCTTCGAGCACAGACTGATCCACAGGTACAGTACAGTTGGATACATGAATGGGTGGTACAGCCCAGGTGAAAGATGGTCAATTTCTTCCAATATCAAGTTCCTTAGTGCCAAATAGGAGACATCAGGGGCAGAAGTCAGTATTGAGGATGGTGTGTGTGTGTGTTCCTTAGTGCCAAATAGGAGACATCAGGGGCAGAAGTCAGTATTGAGGATGGTGTGTGTGTGTGTGTTCCTTAGTGCCAAATAGGAGACATCAGGGGCAGAAGTCAGTATTGAGGATGGTGATAAAAAGCAACTACCTGATAATAAACACTGGTTACTCAAATGGGACAAGTATCTTTCACCTGGGCTGTACCACCCATTCATGTGTCCAACTGTACACTCGTGATAAGTAATTTCTGACCAGAGACGAATGGCAGGCACCACACACACACACACACACACACATACCCTGTATTCGAACTACTGGGTGGGGAAATTAACACACACACACATAGGGGCCTACCTTGCATTCGAACTCAGCCCCTATAGGTGTACTGGGTGGGTGAGGAAATGAACAATGCTAGGCTATTCGAAGCTTTAGTTCTGCTACTCAAACTCTGGTCAGAAATTATGTATCACGAGTGTACACGTGGAAGAGGAGGAATGAGAGAAGAGAGCAAAAGAGGAGTTTGATTGATTACATATAGCTGTGGATGAAAGGTTAAGGAAAGATGTGATGGATGCTATAGTATAGAGTGGTGAGAGGAAAGCAGTTTTGGCAAGGATTATAAAGGTCAGAGAAAAATGGGAGATACTATGGTAGGAAGAATAGATGGGGGAACAAGAGGGAGGTGGCAAGTGGAAGAACGAATGACATCGAATGTACAGTTGCCCAAGGAACGACTACAACCAAATTTGGTGGTGTGTGGCAATATCTGGCAAGTGCTCCATAGTAAACACTCGTATTTTATCAATGGATCACTCAGAACCTACAACTTTTGTATGGATGGATGTTATTGGTATCAGCTAATTACATTCATCCTTACAAAGGTTGTAGGTTTAAGTGATCCATGATAAAATACGAGTGTTTACTTTGGAGCAGTTGCCAGATATTGCCACACACACACACACACTGACACTCTGACAGACACTTTACAACTACCTTCATTAACACACACACACACACACTGACAGACACTTTACAACTAACTTCATTAAGACACACACACACACACTGACAGACACTTTACAACTAACTTCATTAAGACACACACACACACACTGACAGACACTTTACAACTAACTTCATTAAGACACACACACACACACTGACAGACACTTTACAACTAACTTCATTAAGACACACACACACACACTGACAGACGCTTTACAACTACCTTCATTAAGACACATAAGACAAGACACAAGTCCTCACTGGTGGACCTGCTCTCCCAGCCAACAGGGTTACAGGGCCCTCGACACGGCCATCACCAGGCTTAGAATTGGCCACTCACGACTTTAAATGGCCATCTTCACCGCCTGGGGATGACACAAGACCCCCACTCCCCTTGTCACCCTCTCTCTCACACACACAACACCTCCTACTACACTGTCCTCATCAACCCCTCACACACACACAACCACACCACACACAACACCTCCTACTGTAACTTACTGTCCTTTGTCACCCCCTCACACACAACCCCCCCCCCCCACAACACCTCCTACTACACACAACATTTCTACAAAAATCACAACAACTACACAGAATATAAAAATCAAAAGAGGAAGAAGGATTTGAAGGTCCCCCAGTCATTTATTGTACTTTATCACGATTATTTCCCAGTAGTTTGTCCAGGTTAGGTCCCGGTAGTCTGCTGTGGTCTAGGTTAGGTTAGGTTAGGTTTGGTCAGGCTAATTTCAAAATGCCCCATTTAAATATCTTGGAAATGGGGCCTTTGTGGAGGAAATGCCATAGAAGAAAATAGTCCTAGAATGGTCTAAATTAGTGGGTAATGAAGGTAGAAAAACCGTACACAATAACGGCAATTCTTTCAATATTTACCAACAGGTGTGTCATGGCTGTGTGTGTTTTAGCATTGTTTATATAAGTACAGTATGTTATTTCACTACAACAATAGACCCTAGATAATTATACAATGAAATTAATATTGTACATATATCCATCACTTTTTCATTTTTTACATTCAGTCACTCATTGAATGGTATCAAGTGGTATCAAAGGCCTCAGTTAAACATTACCATACAGACTAATATATAAGTGATGTGTTAAAAGGATGCATGTACAGTTGGACACATGAATGGGTGGTACAGCCCAGGTGAAAGATGGTTAATTTCTCCCAATATCAAGTTCCTTAGTGCTAAATAGGAGACATCAGGGGCAGAAGTCAGTATTGAGGATGGTGTGTGTGTGTGTTCCTTAGTGCCAAATAGGAGACATCAGGAGCAGAAGTCAGTATTGAGGATGGTGTGTGTGTGTTCCTTAGTGCCAAATAGGAGACATCAGGGGCAGAAGTCAGTATTGAGGATGGTGTGTGTGTGTGTTCCTTAGTGCCAAATAGGAGACATCAGGAGCAGAAGTCAGTATTGAGGATGGTGTGTTTGTGTGTGTGTTCCTTAGTGCCAAATAGGAGACATCAGGAGCAGGTTAGGTTAGGTTGGTTAGGTTAGGATAGGTTGGTAAATAGGAGGGGCAGAAGTCAGTATTTAGGATGATAATAAAAAGCAAGTATGTACCTGATAATAGATACTGGTTACTTAAATGGGACAAGTATCTTTCACCTGGGCTGTACCACCCATTCATGTATCTAACTGTACTAAATTAATTAATCTTTATATCGAGAACCTACTGTATATATTTTTTTATGTGTGTAATTTTCCTTAACAATGTATATATTACTGTGTTAAAAGTATGCATGTGTTAAGTTTGTTAATGTGATAAATGTGTTCATCTTTTTATCGAGAGCCTACGGTATATGTTTTTTTATGTGTGTAATTTTGTTTAACATTTATTAAAGCAAATATTTTACTAATTATTTTCAGGGCAAGATCAATCAGCTAGCCACAGCATCTGACGTCCAGAGACTGAAAATCCTCCAAGCAGACAACAACATACATACATACACACACACACACACACACATACATACACACACCACATACATACATACATACACCACATACATGCACACACACACCACATACATACACACACACACCACATACATACATACACATATACATACATACTGTACATACATACATACACACATACATACACACACCACATACATACATACACATATACATACACACACACACCACATACATACATACACACATACATACACACACACATACATACACACACACACACATACACACACACATACAAACAACCAAACTCACATTTACACACAAAAGCAATGGCTAGAGTTTCTGATTACTCCAAACTGTGCCACAAAACAAATTCCCTAGTAGTACCATTATTGAGGGTGTCTGTTGTTGTTGTTGTTGTTGTTGTTGTTGTTGTTATTGTTGATGTTGTTGTTGTTCCTGAAGGTGTCTGGCCAAGCTGCCCCGAGCTCCTGAGGAAGGCCGTGGTCTGAACCGGGCTTTCCCACCTTGAAATTTCATACGGTACTAAAAAATGAATTAACTCTTTTTCAATGGCCTTTTTTTTTTTTTTGCCAGTTACGTAGTCAGAAATAAAAAAAATGGCTAATCTTTACCATACATTGGGCCCTCAGGAAATCACTTATTAGTAAAGTCTGTATGGTAATGAACAGTCGGATGCAAAAGTCCTGTCGTCGCCTCACTTGCTTATACAGTAGACTCGAAATCATTAGGGATTATTAAGGATTGGACACATGCCACCGACTGAACAACAGGAGCCTGAGAAAACATTTGGTGGTCTTCAAAGAGAGACTAAGCATAAAATAAAGTACAGGATGGATACAAGTAATAATTCACTGTATATTATCCAGTGTCCACTACTGTACAGTTGCCAAAAAAGGTACTGCGACAAATCTAGATAGAACTTTAACCCTAGTTATATCCACAACTATTTGTAAGGACTATAAGCATGTATAACAGAAGGAAATACTGTATACATATACTTCTGTAATACATATCCACAACTATTTGTATGGACTATAAGCATGTATAACAGAAGGAAATATACATATCCTTCTGTAATACATACTTATAATCCCTACAAACAACTATGGACATTAATATAATTAATGTTGTATCAATAGTTGTCGTAGTACCTTTTTTGACAACTGTACATAATTATATTCTGCCTGTATATTATTGTAACCACAGTATAACAAAGTATGACTGTATTATTGGCCACAAGAATTCATACACACGCTGTTGTTATTTTCAAGGGCTTGCAACATATAGAAACTGCAAGAGTGTGTAACTGCAATGCAACATTATTATTAGGTTTGTTGTTTGTTTTGCAATCACTGTTTCACTTGGTAGACCATTCATTGCAGTACTTCCACAATAATGAATGACCTCTCTTTCCATAAATTACAGCCTGTGTAAGAATTTCCGTGGCCAACCTTTTCTTCAACACGTACCTACTGTAGTCTAGATTAGCCACTATGGACCTCCTGTTGCCTATACTTCCTTTGTATATATTTACAGAATGTCGAGGAAAGCGCGAGGAGATTGTGAAGCTCCTGCCTGACAACCACTGCAGCCCGACTCATGAGGAGGATTGCAAGCAGCTGAAAGAATACCAGAAGCTCGACAAAGTGAAGAGGAGGAGGGGCCTCGAATACGCCATGTACAGCCGGCAGCATAAATTCGCGTCCATCTCACATACGAAAATAATAATGCTAAAATGACCAGATAGTTGCATTCTGAATCAATTTCTATTCTAACCACATGAGAAGTACAGTACAGTATATTGGTCATCTCTGTATTAAAACCATGTCACAACATCAATATACAGTCGTGGTCAATAATAATCATTCACATATGGGTATCTCAAACAATCTACTGTCTAATGTTTTCACATTCACATATGATGTTATTGTTTTAAGTAGTGTGTAGCTGCTTGTAGTAAATTAAAGGATGGTAGTTAACCTGTGTGTGGTGTGAATGTATTTGTTTGTGTGCGTGTTTGTCGTGTGTATGTGTGTGTGTGCTAATATAATTAGTGTTCATGTTTGTGTGACGTGAATTTATTTATTTCATTTTTATATTATTATACAGATGGAAGTGGAGCATCAAACATTTATATCCAAGACGAGGGAACTCCCAGAAACAATGAAGGAAACTCAGGAATCTCTCAAAACAGTGTCCGAGAATGAGACATCAAGCAGAAATCTCAAAACTGTCTGAGAATAGGAGAGACGTCGAGTCAAAACTCTCCCGGGTTTGTATGTTCTCAGTATGTTCATTTTATTATGATTTAGTCAATACTGCAAGCTGCTGCATCCTTTGTAAAGTACGTTTCGTTCATGCTTCCATATAGGGGTAACCCACGTAAGAGTTTGACAGCTTCCCTCTGTTCCTTAGATGATAAACTTTCCAATAAATAGGTTAACTACCATATTTTGATTTAATACAAGCAGCTATGCACTACTTATTACAATAACACACTAACACACACACACACACACACACAGGTTAACTACCATCTTTTAATTTAATACAAGCAGCTACACACTACTTAAAACAATAACATCATATGTGAATGTGAAAACATTAGACAGTAAATGTATATTGTATGAGATACCCATATGTGGATGATTATTATTGACCTGGACTGTACGTGTGTGTGTTGCCTGCCATTCATCTCTGGTCAGGGATTATGTATCACGACTGTACAAGCCAACTACATATCAGTAAAATTCCACAATATATACTAATAATTTTATATAGTACTGTAGTTATATGATTACAGTACAGTGTATAGAAAAAAATCAATATGTATTATGAATGAATATTAATAATTATACTTAAGTTACCATATATTAATAAAGTATAGATAGTGTATAGAAGAAAAACGAATTATTAATATGTATGTGAATATATTATGAATGAAAACTTAAACTATTTTTTACATCACCGAGAAACATAATGTAACGCAATGAGTTGTTTTGTCATTAATTTACTAATAACACACAAATAATACAGCACCAGTACACAACAACAACAACAACAACAACAGTGTTATGGTACAGTAATCGCTGTTGTTATTAAGCACAGTAATTAAATTGTTATTAAGTTATTAAGTACTGTACTGTTTGTAATGAATATGTACACTAAACCACCTTATTTTAATGCATTACACACCCATATGTACACTCTTTTAGTACATTACACACACCCTCTTTTAGTACATTACACACCCATATGTACACACACCCTCTTTTAGTACATTACACACCCATATGTACACTCTTTTAGTACATTACACACCCTCTTTTAGTACATTATACACACATATGTACACACACCCTCTTTTAGTACATTATACACACACATTTGTACACACACCCTCTTTTAGTACATTATACACACACATTTGTACACACCCTCTTTTAGTTTAGTACATTACACACACACATGTACACACACCCTCTTTTAGTACATTACACACCCATATGTACACTCTTTTAGTACATTACACACCCATTTGTACACACACCCTCTTTTAGTACATTATACACACATTTGTACACACACCCTCTTTTAGTACATTACACACCCATATGTACACTCTTTTAGTACATTACACACCCATTTGTACACACCCTCTTTTAGTACATTACACACACCCTCTTTTAGTACATTATACACACACACAAACACAGCCAATAATGAGGGTTTACTGTACTGTACACAAATTAATTCATTACAAACAGTACAATACATACATACATACTTATAACAACAGTACAGTACAAGGCATAGAGAGAATATATATACAGTATATAGAGTAATATTTATGGACAATTTCCTTCTGTAATCAATCGTATTATCGGACTTGCTTCACACTTTGTTAACCTGTAAGCTGATAGTGACATGGATAAATAAAGTGTGGCCATCTAGTGGGACAGAAGAGAAGCTACAGTTGCCAAAAAAGGTATTGCGACAACTATTGATACAACATTTAAATATATTTATTGTCCATAGTTGTTTGTAGGGATTATAAGTATGTATTACAGAAGGATATGTATACTTCCTTCTGTTATACATGCTTATAGTCCCTACAAATAGTTGTGGATATGTATTACAGAAGGATATGTATATTTCCTTCTGTTATACATGCTTATAGTCCATACAAATAGTTGTGGATATTACTAGGGTTAAATTTCTATCAAGATTTGTCGCAATACCTTTTTTGGCAACTGTACCTTTAATGTAGGTGGTGTTTTGTGGTAAAGTTTGAAGGACACTCTAACCTCCAATTTTCAATGGTTTTTAATGGGGGGGAAGGAAGTTTTGTGTTGGTAATTCTGGAGCAACTGAATCCTCCAAACTATTCCAAGCAACAACAGAACACCATTACTTTTACCACATTACCACCACTACTGCCAAGCTCCACTGTCTCATCTACTGACACACACACACACACGAGCTATTAAAAAAAAAAAATAGTCAGAGATATTCAGTGCTCACCTTGCTATGTTAAATAAGGAGGTACGGTAGTTAACTTTTGTTACATTGGAGCATCTTTGATTCCTCCAAAGTATGCCAGGAAACAGGACCCTATATGAACAAAAATACTGTACATAGTGTTTGTTCTGTTGCTTGGAATAGTTTGAAGGAATCAGTTGCTCCAGATTTACCAACACTGTACTGTGCTTTACTTTACTTCCTCCTTAATCAAATCATCATCATCATTCATAATTTATAAACTTCTGAATAATTAGTGAAAGTGAAAGACAAAGTTGATATTAAGTGTAAAAAAGTTAAGTGCACAAAAATACAACTCAAATATATATTATCTACAATGTGTTGTTTGTTACATGCAATAATAATAAAACTTAAATTATTATAGCCAGTTACTCAATAACAAAAAACAATTAATTAAATATGGTAATGGATGTGGATGTTGTTGTTGTTGTTGTTGGTAAAAGGAAATTATTATAACCAGTAACTCTACAACAAAATACAATTAATTAAGTATGGTAAATAAAGACTGAGAGAATTAAGGACCCACGTGATGCAGTCAGAAAATTGGAGGTTAGCGAGTCCTTCAAACATTGCCACGAAACACACACACACACCTATATGGAAGGAGCTCTCTAACACACACAGACACACACATACATTTTCTCTCCCTACCTCTCTAACACACACACCTATATGGAAGGAGCTTGTTTCGTGGCATGGTTAGGAAGAATCAAAAGCCACCAAACACATACACACATACACACAAAGCTCACCTATGCCTTCCCGCCGGGGCCTCCTCCCTTAACCTAACTCAACAACGACAGCTGGAGAGAGTACAGAGTAGAGCTTGCAGGATTATTCTAGGTGGCTCTTACACTGGCTATGAGGATGCTCTCACCACACTTAACCTTCTCTACACACCATCAGGATATACTCAAGCAGTTCACATCCAAACTACTTGTGCATCCAAGGCATAGAAACCTGCTGCCACCAAATGCCCCCAGACCAACACGTGAAGCTCCACACTACAACAGACTCATTCCAATTAAAGCCAGAACAGATAGACTAAAAAAATTGTAAAAATAATAAACAACATGTAATGTTCCTCCCCTTTTGCACACACACACACACACACACACACACACCTATACAAAGATTGACCAGGACAGTCTCACCAACACCCTAATCCTAAATCCTCCCACTTAGCACCAACATTAACCCTTCTCTTGCCCTCACCTCCAACATTAGAGGCTACATTAATTTTGTTGTATGTATGCATGTAAATGCCTACATATTTATCATTCATCATGTATGTATGTGTGTAAATACCTTTTTCATAGTTCATCCTACACTTTCATATTAATCAATTATATTGTAACATGTGTATTTTCACCTTTCGGGCTGCCATCCCCTACATAAACTGTTTATTATTATTATTATTACACATTCTCTCTCTTTAACCAAGTGAGAAACACATTACTTTTGTCATGTATCGGTCGGTGGGAAGGAAGGAAGGAAGGAAGGAAGGAAGGAAGGAAGGAAGGAAGGAAGGAAGGAAGGAAGGAAGGAAGGAAGGAAGGAAGGAAGGAAGGAAGGAAGGAAGGAAGGAAGGAAGGAAGGAAGGAAGGAAGGAAGGAAGGAAGGAAGGAAGGAAGGAAGGAAGGAAGGAAGGAAGGAAGGAAGGAAGGAAGGAAGGAAGGAAGGAAGGAAGGAAGGAAGGAAGGAAGGAAGGAAGGAAGGAAGGAAGGAAGGAAGGGAGGGAGGGAATGAGGGTAAAAGGTAATAAGTGAGATTCTTTTGTTGGTAAATTGGAAAGACTTTTGATTCCTCCAAACTATACCACCAAACAGATCTCTTATTGGTTTGTAAATAAGAGATCTGTTTGGTGCTATAGTTTGGAGGAATTAAAGTATTACATTAATTCCTCCAAATTATTAAAGCTCAAAAAATGTACTGTATTAAAGCATCTGTAACCAAAACTGTATATGTATATCGGAAATACAAACTGTACTGTATTAAAGTGTCTGTATCCAAAGCTGTACTGTATATGTATATCAGAAATACAAAACTGTACTGTATTGTCTGTATTAAAGCATCTGTAACCAAATCTGTATATGTATATCGGAAATACAAACTGTACTGTATTCTGTGTATTAAATAATCTGTAACCAAAGTTGTATATGTATAAACGGAAATACTATACAGTGTATTAAGAAATTCTATTAAGAGAAAATTAGTTGTCATGGCAATAAACATTACCATAGTAAATATTACCTATTACTGTATTGGTATGGTGTGTTTAAAGCTTACTTACATGTACAAAATAAGTGTTATGAGTTTAATTACTGTATATACCATACCACAAAATTCAGAGTTAATCAGTTGTCATGAAACATTATTATAGCATATAATTATTATCTATTACAGTATTGGTATGGTGTGTTTAAAGCTTACTTACATGTACAAAATTGGTGTTATGAATTTAATTATATACCATAACACCATATAGACTGACTGTGACCATACTGTACATTCATGGTGAACCAATTAGGATTCATGTGGAATATTTTCCATCAACTTCATTACCATATCACAGTTACCACTCACATCTTCACCATCACTAACATTCACCATCTTGATGGACTTCTTTAACAGGTTCAGAACGTGAATACCGTGGTGTATGTGTTCGGGGTGACCCAGCCTGACCTCTGCAATGACCTGATCTAGGAGTTCACTGGGGTTGACCTGTTGCAACCCCTGGGAGATCCTTGTCAGTGTCTTGGTCCTGATGACTATCCACACAAAGTCCTCAGTTGCCTGAAGGTAAAAAATAAGTGGGAGAATATATACTATAAATGTCAAACGGTCTCCGTTTGTCCTCTTTATAACTCCAAAACGGTTACACCTACATCCCAAACCCCTATATATTCTGAATCACCATCACCAGGCCAAGGTTTTGGTATGACATAAAATCCAAATCCAAATCCAAATGCTCAAACAGAAGCTCAAACAGATTTTTTCCGTCGAGCCGTTAAAAACGCTATCTATATGTACAGTGATGGGTGATAGTAGTGGACCAGGGTACAAGGAGTGTTGGACAGCGACTAGACACAGTTCCAACAAGTTAATTTTCCAAACCATTCTCAACATTGAGAGGGTTTAGAAGACTCACTTCTTCAAACTGTGTTCAGGTGCTCTCCAACACTCCTTGGACCCTGCTCCACCACTATCACCCATCACTGTACAGCTTTTTCCGTTGGAGCTGAAGAAGGCAAAAAGGCTATATGGAATTTCAGTCAGCCTCGGGCCTTCCAGCTAAAAAACCGTATGTACTATATGGTCTTTATGTATGTATGACAACTGACAAGCAGCCTGAGATCACAGAATATTTTTAACTAATGCAACGACTGAAATACTTCACATATTATAAAGTTAATATTGACTATTTCTAAACTCCAGAATGTATCTTTCCCAGGCAACACCGGGTATCTCCGCTAGTATTCATATATAATAAGATTGTAGACAAGACAGAAGTTATTGCTGGAAACGTAATTTTAATGCCAAGATGTCAATGACTCTCCAATATGTATGACCGTGCACCTGATTTCCCGCGCTCGTAAATGTCGCCTGTGACAGTGTTGCCATGTCTGCTTGATGAAATATCCCTCACTTCAACATCAGAATTTCCCTTTTTACATCAATTATTTCCCTGTTTACTCCTGAACATTGATGGTCTTTTAGGTATTTTATCTGGTAGAAATTTCCCTGTTTACTCTTGAACGAACTGTATATTATTTCCCTGTGTGGACTTTTAAATTCCCTAAAACAGATAAATTTCCCTGCACCTGGCTACACTTGGTACACATTGGAGACTTATTGACATTTTGGCATTAATATTACGTTTCCAGCAATAACTTGTCTTATCTACAATCTTATACCACCATGACATGTAGGAGGATTTTATCTACATCATCCACCCATTTTTAATCATGGTAGCATAATATTTGTAAATAAATATAAAAAAAGTTGTATAAACATTTTTAGCTACTAGTTTCACTTCAACTCGTATTTAATCGTATATTTTTAATGATATGGATATTTTTTTTACGAAAAAGTAATCCTCTATCATTATTCTGTCAGGTTACCAAAGTGCCAAGTAGATATTAAGCGAAATAATTGAGGCTCTAAGAAAAAACAGAAAAAAGTGTATGGTACCTCGGAGAAATGCAATGTTTTGATAAAGCAAAGGTAAGCGTGAACGGAGGTTGCCTGGAGAAATTGACCAAACAGTGACGAGCATTCAAAATACAGCTAGGCTCCAATTGCAAGCTAGGATGGGATAGAGTATAGTAGCACATGTATATCTTTTTAGCAGAGTCAGGCCCAGCAAATCATTAGGTTATTCTGTATGGTAATGAATTAACAGTCCAGTCACGGCACACAGTCCTTGACCAGAGTTGTTGGTCTTCAATGAGTGACAGAATGTAAAGTGAATACATGATGGATACAAGTATTTTATACATTCTATAGGCAGAGTTTACAGTACCAGTTCAAGAGTTACCTGTCGTTTCTTGAGGATTACTTTCTGCCTTCCGCTGACAATTTTGGCCATGGCATCATTTTTCTTTGAGACGGCCACATCGTATAACTCCTTTAGGTCGTCGTTTATCTCATACTTGACGTTGACTTGTTCCACAATCCTCTCCCTCTCTGTGAGGTGTTGTGATAGTGAGTGTAGGCAACCTCTCTCACCACACACATCACCACGACCACTGGAGAAGTTGCAGGAGTTGGCTTGTGTAATCATCTTACCACAGGCAGCCCCGGCCACAGCACCGATGGTAATCCCGACCATTCCCCCAACGAGGACACCGGGAATGCCGGCCGTCGCCACCATTTCAGTAGCCGCTACGGAACCACCAAGGACGCGTGTAACCCAGCCGCCAACCGAAGCTGCCACTCCGGATGAACTGGCAGCAGCTCTTGTAGCCGCTGCAACGCTGCTTATGGTGGCCTGTGTAGCCGCCGCTCCGGCCGCTGAACCACCGAGGACCCCAGCCAGGCCACCAATAATACCAGCATTCTGGTCGTCCTTAACAGGTGGGCAGGGAAATATACACGTCTGGTAACACTGAGGACAGTTATGTGCGTGGAAGCCTTCTGGAACCTCTAGTCTGTTCCTTCTCGTTATCCTTCGCTCTTGCCGCCAGTCCCTGTTCCGTGCTTCTTGGAGTTCATATTTGATCAGCTTCTTTTTGTTTGTCTCAATTGCAGTCAAGAGTCGGGCCAACTCCTCAACGTGCAGCTTCAGTTCTTTGAGTGATCTTTGCAGCAATTTCTTCTCCTTTAGAATCTGAACACTGACAGTTGGTGCATTCATAAGAGCAGTGAAGAAATTCCCATATTGCTTCTGCATTTTCTTCCACCGGTATTCCAACACAAAACGATATTCTTCCATTACACTATCACTAAGTCTGTGTGGAGCAAACAGCACCCCATTATCAAAGTCAAACATATCTATGAAATTCATTCCTGTATTTCTCACAATCTGATCCACAACCGGCTTTTCCACGGCAAACGTAGCAAAGAGATTGGTAATTTCCGGGACATTATTTCCCAACAGAACAATGACCTCGTTCAAAATCTCCTTTTGGAAGGTAAAATCACGGTTAGTGCAGGCCTTGGCTACCAGTCCAATGCAGTGCAAACTATCAATACTGTTATCTGTTGTCAGGAATTCCTCAAGATGTTTCATGACATTGTTTTGGTGTTGCGTTCCTCTCGTGTCAGCAAGTCCTGGGGTGTCAATCACTACAAAATTACACTTATACTTCATACCCTGTTGGTGGTACAAAATATACATACTTATATAATCTGTCTGGCTCTCAGTTTCCATTCTCTCAACGCCAGTTGTTGGCCCTGTAGAAACTAACTCCTCCTTCACAATGAGCCGGTAGTTGTCGTGATAACCAACGCCGTACAGATAATTAATTACACCGTTAACTACTGTTGTTTTCCCTGCACCTGTTTCGCCAAGTAGGAGAACACATTTGATGGGTAGATTGTTGGGTTTTCCAATACTGAGAATCTGGGTGCAGTTCTCCTCGTTTCTGAGTTCAACTTTGGTTTTAATGAGGTATCTTTTGAGACCATTTTGTTCACTGTGGTATGTAAGTTTTCCTTTAAGATAGCTGATGTTTACTTGTGGTTCATCCATGTTCTAACTTAATTCATATGTGATGCCTGAAATATAGAAATAAATATTAATCAATAATCAATTAAAAAGAATACCGTACTAAATAATTTGATTGATTGATATTAGGCGTCATAACAGTGAGGTCATGTGGCGGCCGAGGAAGAAGGTGATGATTGAGAGGTGGGACAGTAAGCACTAAAAGTAATAAATGAATGTTGAATAAATGAATATTAAGAATCAGGAAACTGAATCACAGACAGACAAATTACAACATGCTTAGATATTTCAAAATACAAAAACAGCCAAAATTTGTCCTGACCTATTGTAACCTAACTCGACCTGATTGTACCTGACCTAACTTGACCTAGCAGGGTTGCATATTCGTGAACTTTATACGATTATATTTCATATCGAGACGTCAAATCGGTCGCTGATTGGCTCTAATTTCCCCTATGAATATAATCGCATAAAGTTCACGTATATGCAGCAGGGCTGCCCGATCCAGCTAGGTTCCAGTGGTACGGTACTTTATCACAGTTATTTCCCGGTAGTTTGCCCAGGTTGGTATAAGTTTATAAGCAATCCTTCTAATTTAGTTTAATGTCAATATGCAAACATAATAGTTAATTATATATACAATACCGTCATGAAGGTTTAAGTTGGTGCTCGTATTTGGTTTCGTCACAATATAAAATTTCATGTATGCACCGCGCGCTGATGTTCTAGAAGGTTGTTAGGGTTAGGACCGAAGGTTGTTAGAGTTAGGACCGAAGGTTGTTAGGGTTAGGACCGAAGGTTGTTAGAGTTAGGACCGAAGGTTGTTAGAGTTAGGACCGAAGGTTGTTAGAGTTAGGACCGAAGGTTGTCAGGGTTAGGACCGAAGGTTGTTAAGGTTAGGACCGAAGGTTGTTAGGGTTAGGACCGAAGGTTGTTAGGGTAAGGACCGAAGGTTGTCAGGGTTAGGACCGAAGGTTGTTAAGGTTAGGACCGAAGGTTGTTAAGGTTAGGTCCGAAGGTTGTTAGGGTTAGGTCTAGGTTAGGTTAGGTCAGGTTGGTTAGAGTGGCTGTAAAACATTTTACCAAAAAAAAAAAAAAAAACTTGGAGGCACTATTGTAAATTTTTACCCCTAATTTCAATATGCCCCATTTGAATATGTATCTTGGAAATGGGGCACTTCCAAAGAAACTGCCACAGAATAAAAGTGTCTTAGAATGTTATAAATTAAAGGGTAAAGAAGTTAAAAATCATCACAATACCAACCGGCACCAGAATAAATATTTACCAAATAATGCAACTTACTAACTACAGCACCAGATAGATTTAGTGGATGTGGAGACTCGGTTTAATGTTGGATATAATTAAGATTGACAAGTGTGGTTGGTTGGGGAGCATCCTAACAAACCCAAGCCACTGTGGAATCAGCCTTGAGGGGGTGTGGGTGTAGGGGACAGGCTTGGGGTGGACTGGGGGGTGCAGGAATTATGGGGACAGGCTTGCGGTGGATAGAAAGCCTTTCCCGCTATTCCCACACCCCCTAACCCCCGAAATCCCCCCTTAAGCCTGTCCCCCTATTCCCGCACCCCCTTAACAGGTGTGGTTGGTTGGGGAGCATCCTAACAAACCAATACCACTTTGGAATTAACCCTAATATAATGATGTGTGTGTGTGTAGGTGTATGTGTGTGTGTTTGTTTGTGTATATGTGTGTGTAGGTGTATGTGTGTGTGTAGGTGTATGTGTATGTGTGTGTGTAGGTATATGTGTGTGTGTAGGTGTAGGTGTATGTGTGTGTGTTTGTTTGTGTATATGTATGTGTAGGTGTATGTATGTGTGTGTGTTTTGTGGCAATATTTGAAGGACTCATTATCTGTGAATATCAAATATTACTCCAATGTGTGTGTGTTTATGTCTGTGTAGGTGAATGTATGTATGTGTATGTATGCATGTATGTGTGTGTATGTGTATGTGCGTATCTAATAAAACTCCACTACCACCACTCACCAACAAATCAAATGTAAACAAACCACCACAGCTGATTGCAGTGTTACCAATTACTACCCAGTGTTGCCAGGTAGTCTGCTTCAATAACATCAGAAGGCGGATTTTACTAGGCCTATAATATTTATATACCATTAGTTTCCACCCAAGAAGAAGATATATATTTTAAGGATGGTTTACGCCTATATAGACTCGTGTTGTTGGTCATTAAAGGGGTGAGGAAATAGGGGGACATGCTTGGGGGAGTTTTAGGGGGGTGCATGCATGGGTTTTGAGGGGTGCGGGAGTAGGAGGACAGGTTTGGGGGGGATTTTTGGGGTTAAGGGGATGCAGGAATAGGGGACAGGCTTTCTAACCACCCCAAACCTGTTCCCCTATTCCCTCACCAACCCCCTCCAGCCTGTCCCCTACTCCCACACCCCTTTAACCCTTATTAAAGAGCCGCAATTAATTATTTTCCTACCGCTACTGTCGCCTGCCAGAACCGCAAAAAACAGGGTGATTTTTAAAGTTTCGTTTAGGTAAATTCTGTTATTACAGATTTGTAAAGCTTGATTTTACACACCAGAATCTGAAATCGTAAGTTTCGTAAGTCGACTGGTTTGAGTAGGGGAGTGCGTCAAAGTCTGAGAAAAAAACACAGGTACCCCTAAAATAAAAAGGAAAACGTGAGCTAGTGTAATTTATTACGCTAAAATATAACGAAATATGACCAAATATGACGAAATTATAGTTTTCAAGGTATAAATATATGTGTAATAGCATATTGCAGGCTTCCTCTGTACACATATAGTTATATAGTAACGTATAATATGTGCGTATATGTGTGTGTATTGCCCAGTACGCATATCAACGAGGTGCGATGACTTAGATAAGCTTCCCATGTATGATTATCAAAGCATGGAAACTCGGGGAGGGATGTAGGAAGGATAGGAGAGGAGGCAGAGTCAGTGTGGGGGAGTAGAAAGAATGCTTTAAATTTTGTACAATTTCTCTCTTATCGAAGTACTTGAACACGTTAAGGACAATATTTCTTGCCTGACTGGCAAGTGTTGCTGTACAGACTGGTCTACCATGGGTTGTGGGCATGGGTAGACAATGGAGTAATTAACCTTCCCCCCTCCAGCAGCCAGTAATTTATAAGGCTGTTTTGTCTTATAGCTCGTGCCCTTGACTCTCCTTACATAGGCCAGCTGGCATAGTGCTCCCGTCGTGAACCGTTAAACCTAATTTCAAACATAATTAATGATCCGACTAAAATGTAAAGTTTCTGAACTCTGATGTCGTTATCAGTGTAATGAATGACACACGAGAAACTGTAAACTTGTGACGAAGCGAAAATTAGTAATTAGTGTACTCAAATATAGTTATTAATTATCGTTGGTGATATAGGGACCGCTGCCAGCCGTATGAGTACAGTCAGGAGGGGTCGTGGCCTATTGAGATTGTAACTTTGTCCTGACTATAGGAGTAATTCTAGGGTAATCTGCTATCCTATTCCTATGGATAGGTGTTGCCTGGGATGGTGCCAAAATGGTGGCAGGCTAGTTCTCATGGAAGCGGATGGGGACCGCTGGCCATTCTTTGATGATTTGTCTTGTGATTGGTGCAGCCAGCCAGCACCTCCAGTAAGCGCGTCCCTCTTGTGAAGTCCTTGTTACAGTAATTACATTTAAATAAAGGCGAATTCACTCCCGCCTTGGCTATGCTCTCAGTTTGTTTACGTATGTAGCTGTTGAAGAGCCTGAAGAGCTTGGTGGTGGTGGGGGGGGGGGGGGAGGAATGATGGACCAATGAGGGACGCGCTTACTGGAGGTGACCAATCACAAGAAAAATTATCAAAGAATGGCCAGCTGCCCCCATCCGCTTCCGTTCTCATTCAACAGTGTCGATTAATGCAAGGTTTAAAGAATACAAGGTTAACCCGCGTAGGTTTTAAAATGGTCCAGTCCGCGCATGACGTGTCACGGCTGAATCGAGTGAGGGTCCAGGGGATGAAGTCAGGTCACTCTATTCTCAACCTCACCTGCCTTCACATCACTGGAGCTCTCTCACTATGCGCTAACATGGCCAAGTGTTCGATGAGAGAATGTTTTTTAGAATTCGTGTGCTCAACAGAGATATAAAATCTTCCAAAAGTATGAAGAGGAAGTATACAAAGTTAATCCAGTAGGTACTGTACTATGGAGAATATCGTGGATATAGTATATTTATTGTTAATTAATAGGCCTAGATATTCTATAGAGAAAACGAACAACTAAAGAAGAACACTGTAAGTCTGGTAACTTCTAGGGTCTCTCAAACTTGACTACAGGGAGTTTGGTGGTGCCAAATGAAACACTCTTTATATAATTGTATGTATATGTTTGATACATTTACATATATTTATATAATAGTAATTTCTTGAAGCCATTTAGGGGGATAGCGGGGATTAGGTACCAGAGGGGCTATGTGAGAAAGCACAATATTTATTTATTTTTATTTTTATTTAGCATAGTTTAATTGCACAACTACTAAAATATATTTCAATAAAATTTATTAAACAACTACATAATTTATTTACAACTGAGAAATTCGTTTATGTAGAGAGAGAGAGTGAAAGAAAAATTATATTATAGTCTGGAACATGCGAGTTTGACATAGCTTGGCCTTTCCATCCCGTACTTCAGTTTTCTTTCATCTAATTTTCTTGCTCCCCCTTCATCCCAACCCCCGAATACCAAGTGACGTCACGACCATGCGCAGTTCCCACGAGCGGGTTAACCTTGTATTCTTTAAACCTTGGATTAATGTACTGTCGGGTAAATATTATCCCCGTGACGTAAATAGTTCGTAAGGATGAATATTGCGTATTATCATGAGGATTTTTCCGCCTTTTCTTCTCCTTCTGAACTGTTCCCATTCGGTATTGTGAGGATGTAACCAAATTGCATCTTTCAAACAAGTGCTATGTGAATGTAAATGTAAAACTGTATTGGGTATACATTTTTACTAGCTGTCTATATCTACATTATATTTTGATTTATATATAAATAAGAACCCTTTATTCTTTAGTTCATGCAATGTAATTATTTATATATTTTACTTGTCTTGTTTAAAGTTGGGGAAATTTCATCCAGCAGACCTGATGGCAACACTGTCCTCTGTTTACCTTTGTACCTCGTCCCTCGCTGTGTCCCATACACCATGGAGGTATAATCTAAGAGGAGCCGGCATGACGTCACAGAGGTGAAGCCAATTTTCTATTGGTCGGCTGTCCTCCCTACCCCCCATTGACTCAAAACATTGGACAGCTGATCACGTCGGACCATCAATTTCACCAACATTCTTTGCCATTTTTTAAGATAATGCTGGCGTGTTCAGCATATGGTTGTACCCAGAGAGACGGGAGTCTTTCTACTACATTTCATATGTATGTTAAGGAAGTCATACAGTAAAATATACGACAGAAATTGACAAATCAACGAAGTGAAATTCATCACCTGCCTCGCACACCGCGACACGTACCTATGTCCTGTAGAATATTAATACTGTACACACAAAAACTGTAAAGCCAAGGCTATTATAGTGTTGTGATATTAACTGTTAATATATAACCTGACGTATATATAGCATTGACAAGGTTATAAAAGATAAACTGGCTCCATGGGGAGACCTATTTGTGCCTAAGTTAGGGTTGGCCTGAAGGATAACTCGAGTGTTGAGAGATTGTATTATGAATGTTTTAGCATATTTCATAATGTTTTAAAGATATTTAATTTATAATTGTGTTTACTATGTAAACTATTTGGTTGTTGAGAATTTAGGTGTAAATTAAAAAAACCGTAGTCTAAGTTAAGCCAATGTGCGGAAAGAGTTTTTATAATTGTGAAATTACTGCCTGGGACTGATGAGTAAAATTAATTTTTCTGTGTAAATCAGAGTGAACTGAAATTGAGGAAGTGATGACACACTTTATGCAGTAACATGCAGCCATCATGGTAAGATTCCATGTGGCTTATAAGTGGTAAAATGTGTTTGATACAAGACAACACACCTGCATGAGTGTCAACTCAATTACATGACAGTTCTGGGTGTTACACTACACATCTCTTCACTACACATCACATATCTCCAGTAGGCCTACCATATACATATCTTCACTACCCTATTCACATCTTCAGTACACTATACACTTCTTCACTACACACACATCTCCATCACCTTAATTATACCCATCATCACAACACACCACATCTTCACTACCCTATACATATCTTCACTACATTATACACATCTTCACTACACTATGTAGGCTACATTTTCACTGCAGATCACACATTTTCACAGCACACACACACATCTTCACTACACTATACACATCTTCACTTCACTATACACATCTTACTGTTTAATTATAATCTTATTTATATACTATACTTAAAGAGTGACACAAGGCCTTCCACAGTCTCATACTAGAAATCTTTATATAATTAATTTTATTTGCATTTGTACAGTTACCCACACATGAAGCTGGTAGGCCTATGGTTCATTACTTGTGAGGTGCTTGGCTACAACGAAAGGAAATTTAAGTGAAAAAAGATGTAGTTTGTTGACAGGCAGACAATAAAATATTATTACTATCTGCTTGTCAACAAACTATAACTTTTGCTCACTTTCCTTCCTGTTGTAGGTATCTCGCAAGTAGCGAGGCATACCAGATTCCCGTGTGGTCAACTGTACTTGTTGTTATTTCTCTGTAACGTTATAATACGGTCTGTGGGTTGGTGTGTAAGCTATCACCTTCTCTTTTACTATACTTTTTGCATAAAATAAACTATTCATTCATTAATCAATTAATTCTTTCATTCATACTCCTAGGAAAAGTTTGCGAGAAGAGGTAATGCTCTAGCTGGAAACAGCGATATTTAATGGGTTTAAGTACTTTTGATAATATACAGAAATTGGATAATTTTATGTAGTTATCATATATGGAACAAATTCAAGTCTCTTTCTGGCTATGATTATAGGATATATGAGAAAATAAGACCATAATTATAATGGGAGTAAAGCAGGCGAGGCAATGTTTTGAGTCAATGGGGGGTAGGGTAATAGGCTCCGCCCCTTGCTTCACTTTGGGTGTACAGGACGAGCGGCTCATGCCGCCTCCTCTTAGATTATACCTCCATGCCATACACGAATAATACAAGATTTAAAAAGTCAAACATGTAAAATATCCATTATAGATTCATTAATTAAGATATGAACTCCAATTACTTGAACTTGTAATATATATATATATATATATATATATATATATATATGATAGATTCATTAAGACATCAACCCCAATTACTTGATACGTCACAATACCATAACACCATATAGACTGACTGTGACCATACTGTACATTCATGGTGAACCAATTAGGATTCATGTGGAATATTTTCCATCAACTTCATTACCATATCACAGTTACCACTCACATCTTCATCATCACTAACATTCACCATCTTGATGGACTTCTTTAACAGGTTCAGAACGTGAATACCGTGGTGTATGTGTTCGGGGTGACCCAGCCTGATCTCTGCAATGACCTGATCTAGGAGTTCACTGGGGTTGACCTGTTGCAACTCCTGGGAGATCCTTGTCAGTGTCTTGGTCCTGATGACTATCCACACAAAGTCCTCAGTTGCCTGAAGGTAAAAAATAAGTGGGAGAATATATACTATAAATGTCAAACCGTCTCCGTTTGTCCTCTTTATAACTCCAAAACGGTTACACCTACATCCCAAACCCATATATATTCTGAATCACCATCACCAGGCCAAGGTTTTGGTATGACATAAAATCCAAATCCAAATCCAAATGCTCAAACAGAAGCTCAAGCAGATTTTTTCCGTCGAGCCGTTAAAAACGCTATCCATATGTACAATGATGGGTGATAGTGGTGGACCAGGGTACAAGGAGTGTTGGACAGCGACTAGACACAGTTCCAACAAGTTAATTTTCCAAACCATTCTCAACATTGAGAGGGTTTAGAAGACTCACTTCTTCAAACTGTGTTCAGGTGCTCTCCAACACTCCTTGGACCCTGCTCCACCACTATCACCCATCACTGTACAGCTCCAACGGAAGTTTTCCGTTGGAGGTGAAGAAGGCAAAAAGGCTATTTGGAATTTCAGTCAATCTCGTGCCTTTCAGCTAAAAAAAACGTATTTACTATATGGTCTTTATGTATGTATGACAACTGACAAGCGGCCTGAGATCACGGAATATTTTTAACTAACACAACAAGACCGAAATGCTTCACATATTATAAAGTTTCTAAACTCCAGAGTGTATCTTTCCCGGACGCATATTCCGAAACTGTTGTTAATTTCGGCACCATCTAAAATATCAGCCAATCAGACGCCTTTTTCTCGTCATGACGTCACCTCCGATTAACCAATCACACTCCGAAAAATATGACGTCATAGCTTGCTTTTATTGTTATAAGACATTGCACTTTTTCATTGTAGAAGTAGTAATTTTTTTCTTCATACCTCATTAATTTAATTAAATACTTATTTGGTTCTTTGGTTACAAACAGAATAATGGTAGAGGATTAATATTATAGTAACAAATGTGTCAGTCCAATATAAATGAACTAAAAATTAAGTTGAAGTGAAAATAATGACTATGTGAAATATCAGCCTCTCACGACTCACGAGTTTCCCTTGTGTCATGACGTCATATTCTGATTAACTAATGACTCGCACTTATCCTCGTCGTGAAAAAAATAACTAATATAAAAACATTGCACTCCATTACGACAGCTGTCATTTTTTCCCATTATACAGTTACGAGCACTAAGGTATACAGCTTTAGTTGAAGCTTTGAACAGTAAATTTCACCAACGAAGTACTGTAATTCCAATGGAGATCTTATTGTGCATTTATTTATGGTCTCTAGGTATTCCAAGCAAACCTAAATAGTTATTAGTGCTCGTTACTGTACCTCATTTATTTCGTGAAATAATGGTGGTAACTAAGGTCTGTCTTGTGTTGTCTTTCCCTTTGATTATACCTAACATCATGGAACATAGATCGAAGTCCTTTATCTTTGTGGGATTATTCAATCTCCTGGCAATTTGCACCAAATCACCAACTGCACCGAGTACTGCGGTCTGTGCAGAGTTGCCAACTGGAATTTTCTTTTAAGGTGCCGATTGTTATTTATTTATTACTTTTTATATTTTATATTAAGTTACTATGTACCCTGGATATACAATGACTAAATACTTGTATTCACTGTGTCTATATTTTACACTCCCTCCCTCATTGAACACTAACAAATGTTTTCCCAGACTTCTGTTATTCATTACATGCCACGACTCTGAAATAATTAAAACCATCAAGAAATGGGCAACGAAAACACAGAAAAGCAGCTGTCAAATGGGACTAAAGCCAAATTGTAAGAGCTATATTATTCTATAAAGTGCCGAATCTAGCTCCAAAAGGGATAAATTGGCAACTCTGGGTCTGTGGCGCATGCAACAGATGCCAGATACGTCATGGCGGCAATTACTAAAAAATATTTGATCAGACCTCCATGGATCAGACATTATGCTCGAGAGTGCACTTCTTTGGCTGATATTTATGTATAATAATAATAACGTATTATAATAATCATTATTAGTATTACTATGCACAATAATAATAATTGGTGTAATCGTATAATTATGTTGGAGTGAACGACGCTACGACGTCATACCTTTGGAAGAGTGTGATTGGTCAATCGGAGGTGATGTCATGACGAGAGAGAGGCGCCTGATTGGATGATAATTTAGATGGTGCCGAAATTAACAACAGTTTCGGAATGGATACAAGTATTTTATACATTCTATATGCAGTTACAGTACCAGTCCAAGAGTTAGTTACCTGTCGTTTCTTGAGGATTACTTTCTGCCTTCCGCTGACAATTTTGGCCATGGCATCGTTTTTCTTTGAGACGGCCACATCGTACAACTCCTTTAGGTCGTCGTTTATCTCATACTTGACGTTGACTTGTTCCACAATCCTCTCCCTCTCTGTGAGGTGTTGTGATAGTGAGTGTAGGCAACCTCTCTCACCACACATCTCACCACGACCACTGAAGAAGTTGCAGGAGTTGGCTAGTGTGATCATATTACCACAGGCAGCCCCGGCCAAGGCACCGATGGTAATCCCGACCACTCCCCCGACGAGAATCAAGGGAATGCCTGCCGTTGCCACCACTTCGGTAGCCGCTACGGAACCACCAACGAAGCGTGTAACCAAGTGGCCAACTGAAGCTGCCACTCCGAATGAACTGGCAGCAGCTCTATTAGCCGCTTGTCTAGCCGCCTCTCCAGCCGCTAAACCACCGAGGACCCCAGCCAGGCCACCAATAATACCAGCATTCTGGTCGTCCTTGACAGGACATAATATACACGTCTGGTTACACTGAGGACAGTTAAGTGCGTGGAAACCTGGAACCCATCGCCTGTTCCTTCTCGATATCCTTCGCTCTTGCCGCCAGTCCCTGTTCCGTGCTTCTTGGAGTTCATATTTGATCAGCTTCTTTTTGTTTGTCTCAATTGCAGTCAGGAGTCGGGCCAACTCCTCAACGTGCAGCTTCAGTTCTTTGAGTGATCTTTGCAGCAATTTCTTCTCCTTTAGCATCTGAACACTGACAGTTGGTGCATTCATAAGAGCAGTGAAGAAAGTCCCATATTGCTTCTGCATTTTCTTCCACCGGTATTCCAACACAGGACGATCCTCTTCCATTACACTATCACTAAGTCTGTGTGGAGCAAACAGCACCCCATTATCAAAGTCAAACATATCTATGAAATTCATTCCTGTAGCCTATTTCTCACAATCTGATCCACAACCTTCTTTTCCACGGCAAACGTAGCAAAGAGATTGGTAATTTCCGGGACATTATTTCCCAACAGAACAACGACCTCGTTTAGAATTTCCTTTTGGAAGGAAAAATCACGGTTAATGTTGGCCTTGGCTACCAGTCCAATGCAGTGCAAACTATCAATACCGTAATCCATTGTCAGGAATTCCTCAACATGTTTCATGACATTGTTTTGGTGTTGCATTCTTCTCGTGTCAGCAAGTCCTGGGGTGTCAATCACTACAAAATTACACTTATACTTCATTCCCCGTTGGTGGTACAAAATATACATACTTATATAATCTGTCTGGCTCTCAGTTTCCATTCTCTCAACGCCAGTTGCTGGCCCTGTAGAAACTAACTCCTCCTTCACACAGAGCCGGTAGTTGTCGTGATAACCAACGCCGTACAGATAATTAATTACACCGTTAACTACTGTTGTTTTCCCTGCACCTGTTTCGCCAAGTAGGAGAACACATTTGATGGGTAGATTGTTGGGTTTTCCAATACTGAGAATCTGGGTGCAGTTCTCCTCGTTTCTGAGTTCAACTTTGGTTTGAATGAGGTATCTTTTGAGACCATTTTGTTCACTGTGGTATGTAAGTTTTCCTTTAAGATAGCTGATGTTTACTTGTGGTTCATCCATGTTCTAACTTAATTCATATGTGATGCCTGAAATATAGAAATAAACATTAATCAATAATCAATTAAAAAGAATACTAAATAATTTGATTGATTGATATTAGGCGTCATAACAGTGAGGTCATGTGGTGGCCGAGGAAGAAGGTGATGATTGAAAGGTGGGACAGTAAGCACTAAAAGTAATAGATGAATGCTGAATAAATAAATATAAAGAATCACCGAGACAAATTATAACATGCTTAGATATTTCAAAATAGAAAAACAGCCAAAATTTGACCAACCTAACTTGACCTGTCCTATTGTAATCTAACTCGACCCGACTGGACCTGACCTATCAGGGTTGTTCGATCTTGCTAGGTCCCAGTGGTACTTTATCAGTTATTTCCTGGTAGTTTGCCAAGGTTAGGTCCTGGTAATTTGTTCAGGTTAGGTCCCGGTAGTTTGCCCAGGTTAGGTCCCTGTAGTTTGCCCAGGTTAGGTCCCGGTAGTTTGCCCAGGTTAGGTCCCGGTAGTTTTCCCAGGTTATGTCCCGGTAGTTTTCCCAGGTTAGGTCCCGGTAGTTTGCCCAGGTTAGGTCCCGGTAATTTGTTTAGGTTAGGGCCCGGTAGTTTGCCCAGGTTAGGTCCCAGTAGTTTGTCTGTCCAGATTAGGGCCCAGTAGTTTGTCCAGGTTAGGGCCCGGTAGTTTGTCCAGGTTAGGTCCCGGTAGTCTGCTGCGGTCTAGGTTAGGTCAGGCTAATTTCAATATGCCCTATCTTGGAAATGGGGCACTTCCAAAGAAACTGCCACAGAATAAATTAGAATAATTAAAGGGTAAAGAAGTTAAAAATCATCACAATACCAACCGGCACCAGAATAAATATTTACCAAATAATGCAACTTACTAACACCAGATAGATTTAGTGGATATGGAGACTCGGTTTAATGTTGGATATAATTAAGATTGACAAGTGTGGTTGGTTGGGGAGCATCCTAACAAACCCAAGCCACTGTGGAATCAGCCTTGAGGGGGTGTGGGTGTAGGGGACAGGCTTGAGGTAGACTGAAGGGGTGCGGGAATTATGGGGACAGGCTTGGGGTGTGCAGGAATAGGGGGACAGGCTTGGGAGGGCCTGGGGGGGGGGGGGTGCGGGAATAGGGACAGGCTTGGGGGGTGCTAGTTTATATTCAGAAAAATATTATTGGCAGTTACCTCAACAATAATGGTGCTGTTTTGACAGTAGCTATCAATTAATAATGTTTTCATTACATATAGCTTCTTATCACTGGTATCTAATCTACAATCACCCCCTGAGGTGTTATCGATATCATTAGTCATATGTAACAGAATCTGAATGCTTTAAAAAAATATGTTCTTCACATTAAGTCGTTATCTGACAACCGTACGATGTATCCTTTGCAGATAGCCAGATACGATCGCCGTAACATTTATGAAGAGGCACGTAGTCAGTGCTCTCACAAATGATTCTGGGAATTTCCTTAAACATTTCCTTAGATTGAACAATATTTCCTCAGACCATTTCCTTAGATAGAGCTCTATTTTCTCAAACTATTTTCTGTGAAAATATTTTATTTATGTAAAATTCACAGGCATATAATAATGAAAGGCAATCACACTGATGACATTTTTATTTAATAACCACAACAGAGTAAATAAAGATACAATTTTAGTATACATGAGTAACTAGAGATTATTTTGAACCACATATTTATACAAAAACATCACACACACTACAATGCTTAATACAATGCTCTAATCAGTGTAATAGAAATAAGAATGATGTCATAGTACAGAAGAGGTTAAAGAAATAAAACTTCTCTCAGATTAGTGTGCAACTTTTCACGCTGAATATTTTGGGACTGTTCATCAGTTGCATTGCTTTCAATGTATTCAAGTGTCCTTCTAAGATTATCATCCCATGGCAACTGGTGTAAAAATATTCCATCTTTCCTCAGGGCATTTTTACAGCAGCATTTGAGTGAGGTAGTGTCAGGGCACAACCAACTATCTTACACAGGTTAGGAAATTTGGGTTGACCAGTAGGCCTACCATGCTCCTTCTTCAGACTTAGTTGTTTTTTTTCCAAAACTGAGCAGCATTCTGTTCCTCCTCAAAACGGCCATCCAATACTACCTGCCTCCATTCAAGATCAGATGACTTTTGATCACACATTTCATTTCGGAAAGGAAAAGTCTGAAACATTTCTCTGAGACTGTTTGGTTTCATACTCAATGCATTTGCTGGCATAAAAAAGACAACAGCTTGTACTTCTCTGTGTGGAACCTGGATCGTATCTGATCTATGAATTCAATAAGAAATTCAAGGCAACTTTTCTTAAACTTGGTCATGCCTTCAAGATCTTTAATAACCACAGAATTTGCTACAGTATCAGTTGCATCTATGCCAACATATATCTGATTTATTGGTACATGCAGTTTTGAATTATGGACATCAAGAGTGAATGGGTCACAATTACGTATGCAGTTCATCTGTATAAAATCACTCATGACATTTTTATGTAGATTTTTCACTTCATCATGGAGGCAATGTAACATTGGGGTTGTACTCTGGAATAATGTGTTGAACTCATTTGCTCGATGCAGCAGAACATGCAGAAATTCTAGCTGAGCTTTGACAAACACGTTTCGTAAGCATTGAAGTTACATATGAAGTGTCTCATTTATCATTAATCAAAGCTGTGAAATATAATGTCAGTGCATCCCACTGCTCGAGCAGGTGAGTGACACATGCCTCCAGAGACAACCATCGTGTTTGACCTACGGCCAATATTCTCTTAGGTGATATACCGAAGAAGGCTTGAAATTCTTCTAATTCATGTCTTCTCAGGCTAAATCTACTAAATTATAATGTGTGAATACATTCCTAGACAAGTCTTCTAAAGAAGTAGACAGCTTGAGACAAGCATGAAACACACAAAGGTGAATCATGTGACAATTACATTTTACAAAAGTAATGTGTGGAAAGTCTGCTTTCAGTAGAGCCACAACACTATGAGTTTCTCCAAACATCACATTACATGTGTCAGATGAAAATCCTATGATATTGGTTAATGGTATGTTCTTTTCTACAAAGCATTTTTTAATGGCATCATACAGTGATTCAGCATCACATTTCTCTACCACTATCATATCAAAAAATGATGTCTCAACTTCACACTTCACCTCATCAAAGTAAACCACACACAAAGCCAGCTGTTATTCACAACTAACGTCTGTAGTCTCATCAGGTATAATATATACTGAATTTTGTCACTTTTAATTTATCTACCAATTCCTTTGAACTTTTAACCCTAAACCTGGTCTTAGTTTATTAGTGTACATACTGACAGACATTTTTAGTTCATGAAGTACTTCTTTTTCCTTGCTACTGGCAGGACATGTGGCTTTTATTAAATCAACCAATGATTTAGACAAAGAAAGAGGTAGATTATGTTCTGCTATGAAGGCGCAAATGCGACTCTCAGTCAGTAGGCGGTAATTGCTTGGGTGCTCAAGTCTTTTAAGACAATCATCAACATCACACTGAGATTGTGAACTTTTCCAAAGTTTGCTATGGGATGGACTTTTTCCATGCCGTTTTATGCCTGTTGTTGTACAAGTAATGGTGGTAGAACATACATACAGATCGGTTTTCTGTAGTAATTGTGTGGGACTCTTTGCTAGAATAAGGAGTAATCGAAGCTCTGTTGATTAACCCATTATTTTACCTACCAGGAATTAATCTTTTTCACTTTTCATATTGATAATTAGCTACAAGAACAAAATTTCCCTAAAATACTGCGAATTTCCTCAACTTATTCCACTTTGAAGCCCCAGATTTCCTCAATTTCCCTAAAATTTTCATTTCCTTACATAACTTCAAATTTCCTAATCTAAGGAAATTTCCTCAAAAGTGAGAGCCATGGACGTAGTGGAGAGTTCCAAGACTGTTAGGCCGTATTATATTCGGCCGTGATAGTGTTTGGCCGTAAGACGTTTAGGCTGTAAGATGTTTAGGCCCCATGAGCCTTTAGACGGTGAGATGTTTAGACCGAAGTGAAAAAAAATACATCAGCATAACATGAAAAATGATTATTCCCACAACCTACGTTTTACGTTACTATATAGTGTTTATAAAATAGTATTATTTAATTATTCACTTGGAGGATAATGCATTTAATATAAATTTAACTTCTCAACACCAGATACCTATAGTCCCCATCCCCACTCTCTCTCATATATGGTTATATATTGTATAATAATGAGAGAGAGGTTAGCAAGGTACGGGGGAGAAGTCGCATGGGCAGGTCTACGGCTTGTGTGTGTGTGTGTCATGGACTTTGCTACTGTATATAGCACAATATTCTATCTTGCAATAAACAAAATGGAATGTGAAAAGGATACAACAGATATAATGCTTAGGCCTTAGGTGAATTAGTAGTTAGAGAACAAACATTAAAACAAATTTGTAAAGACCATAGGAAAACATTGGTAAACATGAAATCAAGCTCTGACAAAAGGTATGACCATGTAATATAGAGGGAACTTGCAGAGGCTTCTTCCTTTGGATGAAAATTATTTAAAAAAAAAACTTAAAAGAAACCTGGTCGATTAGGCCGTAAATAATTTAGGACGTACCTTGTTTAGGCAGTGCGATGATTCGGCCGTTTGCCAGTTTGACCGTTACGGCCGAAACGACCACTACTATATTACACCTCCAGAAGTAAGGGATTCGTTATTTCCCTACATTGGTGACCCTCGGAGTCAAGCTACAACCTTCTACAAAATCCTCACGCCTCATCTCCACGTGTACGCCACCACCACAACAAACAAGAAGGTACCTATTCGCCCTCCTGCATCATACGTGCGTCGCTGCCCTGCCTCACATCTGTACACCAGCCACGTGCACGCCCTTCAGAACCCTACGTGCATCGCTGCCTGATCATCTCACTTCCTCCGACACGTGCAACGGCAAGCCAAGGTACACCCCACGCCACTCTCCAGTCTCCACACCTCTACACTCTCACGACTACGTCACCAGCAAGTACGCCACTCGACGCCTCTACTCAGCGATAAGCCTCAACGCTCAACTACGACGTCGTCACCAAACTACACGAGGTACCCTGTGACTAATATTTTTGTGTGACTGTCCCCAGTGTTCTTTCCCCTCCATCATTCTTAAGTTCTTAACATCACCCACTCCCTTGACTTCCCACAATGCGCGTCTGCATACCCCCACATATTCGATACTCACGTGCGCCACAAAACAATCCTCACCAAACCACCAACACTAAACCCACACCCCACACCACCTCACACCCACCCACGCACAACGACACCCACAACCCTTGTTACACACACATCACTACCCTCCCCCCCCCCCCCAGACATGACTGCGGTATTGAAAGCGACGAGAAACAGGGTCAGAATCGTGTTGGGGCAAATAGACGACAAACGTAAGAGTTTTCTACCTTCCAACCCGGTACATGACTCCCTAAACAAGCTGCTCATGGAGTGGTTCGAGGAGCTGGTAGATCTCGAGGACCAGCTGTTTAACATACCTCGTTCCACCTTACCTCGCCACATAACACCCATCCCTAACCCCCTTCTCACACACACCCTCTCCTCAACCTCAGCACATTTCCTCCCTATCCAAACCTCTCACCACCGACCTACCCAACCCCACTCTTAATCCACCTCGACCTACACAGACCATGTCGACCTCTCGCCCATCACCAACCCCACCCTGCCCTCCTTCCCCAACTCAACCCATGCCTCCGCCACTTCCCCCTCCACGCGCTCCTTCCCCACCCCGCTCTCCTTTCCCCACCCAACCCTTGTCCAAAATCATCCCCTCTCCACCCCAACCCAACCAGGCACCACTCATCCCTAACCTCCCTCCTCCACATCAGCCTAGCCTACCCATCCCCACTCCCCCACCTCAGCCTCTCCTACCCTTCCCCGCTCCCCCACCTCAGCCTAGCCTATCCATCCAACCGACTCCTTCCTCACATGTATCCACACCACATTTTTCCTCCCCCACTCTACCCATACCTCTACCACCTCCCCAACCACGCTCTCCTTCTACCACCCACACCTCACCAGTAAAACCTACTCCAACCTACTCATCCTTCCTTACGTCCACCTCCACCCCTCTCTCCTTCCCACACCCATCATGTACCCTACCCCCCATTCTACCCCTATCTCGGCTGAATGAGCCCGCCACCCGCTACGCCACTCGTCACGCCACTAGACGCCTCTGCAGACTGCGACCTTTGCAGCCTCGCCACGCCACTCGTCACGCCACTACGACGTCTCTAGCGACTGCACACGGCCACACCAGACGATTCGTGTGGACAAACAGGCCGCACCTATACCATTCCAGACACTCACCATGGTTCTTACACTGGTGACGGCCGGCCCACGATATTATGTCTGTGCATATGTTTGTGGTCTTATTATTATTATTATATGTGTATATTATGTACTATGTATTGATGCGTAGGTATTGTTCCCCCCATAATAAATTCATTCCGTGGGGCTCTTGGATACGACCGCGCATATTCTATATGATTATTATGTGATTTTTTAGATGTATGTGTTCTTATAATATGTAATGCATAGTATGTATTGTTCCTTCTCCCCTCCCCTAATAAATTTAGTCTGTTGGGGGAGGGGGAGTATTGTAGTGTTCCACTCCTTATTTCTCCACCACGTGCTCTACTACTACAGTGTAGAGAAAGACAGATCCTGCAGTCTATATTTAGCCTTAATCCCCGGCCCGGCCTAGCACCTGAGGCATTAGCTAATCCCAGCTACCACATATATGGCAGCCTCGCTTTGGCTCGTGGTTCACACGCCAGCTACACTAGACACCAGCAACATCTCTCCCTTGCTGGTCACCACCCTACAGCAGTAACCCACGCAGCCACACCAACAGAGTAGGACCTTCACTGGTGCCCCAAGCTACCCACGCCTCCACGCTCCTATTCTGCCTGACCTACGTGGCTCCCTGCCTCTTGGTGTGTACCTACAATAAACTATGTCTTGTACAGAGTCTACTATATTACACCTCCAGAAGTAAGGGATTTGTTATTTCCCTACAGACTCATGGAAGCCCTGGTTGGTGGGTGGTATGGTAGGGAGAGACTACAAACTACTCCAAGCAACATAACACCTTTACTTTTGCTCTCCTGGTCCTGTTTCCTGGCATACTTTGGAGGAATCAAGGCAATCCAATGTACCAAAAGTGAATTACCACCTTAAGGGTGTGTGGGAATAGGGGGAGTGGCTTGGGGTGTGTGGGAGTAGGGGACAGACAGGCTTAGAAGGATTTGGGGGGATGCGAGAGTAGGGTGACAGGCTTGGCTGGGGAGGGGGTGTGTGCAGGAATAGGGGACCGGCTTTCTATCCCTCCTAAGCCTGTCCACCTATTCCCGCACCCCCTAAACCCCCCACAAGCCTGTCCCCTACTCCTGCACCCCCTTTACTTGTACAGCATGAATAATATTAATAAATTATTCCCTTCCTTACAAATAATTCCCAATAACTTTCAAAATTGTCATTAACACACCCATCGTCACCCAACACAAATTATTTTATTTCTTACCACTAAACTTAGTTCCCAGTTTTTTATAATTCATTATGAAAAAGGAAGCAACTCACAAATGTTCCCAGACAGGGCGTCACATTAATTCTCTCCGTTTTTCCTTTCTGTAGATTTAAGCCATGGAGGTATAATTTTTATAGGTAAATTTACTGAAGAACTTTGTTCACTGTATTGTATATTTTAGTATCATTACCCACTATTTTGGACCATTCTAAGACACTTTACATCTATGGTGTTTCTCTAAGAGTTGCCCCTTTTTTTTGGAAATTCGTCTGACCTGACCTGATCTAACCTAGACCACAACAGACTACCGGGACCTAACCTGGGCAAACTATCGAGTATAGCTGGTGTAAACTATCATAAAGTGACTAGCCGGATGTGGTAACACTGCGCAAGCCTAGCCAAAAACCCAGTTATTCTGTAGTAATACCATATTATACCTCCATGACTTAATAATTTAAAATTAATAATTAAACCAGTGTGGGAATGTAATCAGCCAGTGGTAGTGTTGTCAAGTGCAGGGAAATTTCTCTGATGTAGGGTACTAGGGAATTTGAAGTCCGCACAGGGAATTTTATTATTTATATAAGGATTGTTCATGAGTAAACAGTGAAATTTCTACCAGACGAAAATAATACCAAAACGCCCCTCCATATTCAGCTGGAGTAAACAGGGAATTATTGAGGCAAAAAGGGAAATTCTGATATGGTATTAAAGTTGGGGAAATTTCATCCAGCAGACCTGATGGCAACACTGTCCTCTGTTTACCTTTGTACAGTTGGACACATGAATGGGTGGTACAGCCCAGGTGAAAGATACTTGTCCCATTTGAGTAACCAGTGTCTATTATCAGGCACTTGCTTTTTATTACCATCCTCAATACTGACTTCTGCCGCTGATGTCTCCTATAAGGCACTAAAGAACTTGATATTGGCAGAAATTTACCATCTGTCACTTGGGGCTGTACCACCCATTCATGTGTCCAACTGTACATCGTCCCTCGCTGTGTCCCATACACGAATAATACAAGAATTAAAAAGTCAAACATGTAAAATATCCATTATAGATTCATTAATTAAGATATCAATTCCAATTACATATATATATATATATATATATATATATATATATATATATATATATATATATATATATATGATAGATTCATTAAGATATCAACCCCAATTACTTGATACGTCACAATACCATAACACCATATAGACTGACTGTGACCATACTGTACATTCATGGTGAACCAATTAGGATTCATGTGGAATATTTTCCATCAACTTCATTACCATATCACAGTTACCACTCACATCTTCATCATCACTAACATTCACCATCTTGATGGACTTCTTTAACAGGTTCAGAACGTGAATAGCGTGGTGTATGTGTTCGGGGTGACCCAGCCTGATCTCTGCAATGACCTGATCTAGGAGTTCACTGGGGTTGACCTGTTGCAACCCCTGGGAGATCCTTGTCAGTGTCTTGGTCCTGATGACTATCCACACAAAGTCCTCAGTTGCCTGAAGGTAAAAAATAAGTGGGAGAATATCTAATATATAAAACACTCCGTCTGTCTGTCTGTCCGTCCGTCTGTTTAGCCGCTATGCACGCGCTCATACTTTCATCTAGAGTAATAATTTTTACATACGTTTTATGGCTAAAACTTGGAGAGTGTCTTGGCCCTATAATATTTTTTTCAATGATTAACCAATTAAAACCGACTTTTTTCCTCCCCCCCCCAGCTGACAAATGCTAGTCAATTTTGTCATTTTTCAACTTTCATGTAGGCAAAAAAAATTCTTACAAAATGAAAGAGCTTGAATTTACACACCAGGAACTGAAAACGGGAGCCTTTTAGGTGTACGCAAAAGCGTATAACAAGAGCATCAAAGTCTTAAAAAAATAAATAAAATAATATCTCCTGAAACAATCAAAGAAAACTGATAGAAAACCACATGCTCTCTCTCTCTCTCTATGTACATGTAATCATGTTCTTAGACAGACAGACAGAGATAGATAGATAGATAGATAGATAGATAGATAGATAGATAGATAGATATATAGTTAGATATAGATAGATCACCCTCCTAATAAGTTCACATACAAATAATTAGAGGAAATTTATTGACAAAACCACATGTAGGATCTTCTCCCGGACAACGTCGGGTATCGCTGCTATACTCATTCTATCTTGTACTGACCCGCAAGGCTGTGGCTCATTCAGAGTGCGCTGTTGCCATATCTAATTAACGGTACCCTATCCCAACTCCAAGGAGTATGGGAACAAAATAGTTCTCTTTATATTTGTATGTATGTGACCTCAGTCACCTCACTCTCCACACCCCGGAAATTCCTGGGTTGGAAGTAGTGGCAACGTGTTTTGATTGAAATGCCACATCACACATGAAATATCTTCTCCATTTTACGTACATAACAATTGTTCGTATCATATACCATTAAATGAAAAATTCATTGTGTGTAGAAAATTTCATGTCAATATACTCTCGTTAGTGGACAGTTTCCTTTATGTGGTGAATGCTTTGATTCTAGATTTGGCAACACCGCGGTCAACTCCTCACGGGTCAGTACAAAATAGAAAGACTATAGTTCATATATAATTAAGTTACTATGTACCCTGGATATACAATGACTAAATACTTGTATCCACTATGTCTATATTTTACACCCACTCCCTCATTGAACAACACCAAATGTTTTCCCAGACTTCTGTTATTCATTACAAGTCTATACAGACTAAGGGATCTGTACGAACTGTTAAAAGGATAGTACTAAACGTAATTATCATATATTGAGTGCCTACCATATATACAAACAGTACTGTACATAAATATACAGATAATCTCAGTACAGTATAACAATGTACAGTACAGAACAGTAAGCCTTCCATATAGAATCACCACGTGACACACAGGGGGTCAGGGGGATGAATAGGACTTCAATCAATTCAGGCCACCACCATCTATCTTGTGCCAGCTCCTCCAATAATACAGTCCTCGATAAAAGATGACTGAATTTATGGCATATACATTTTTTACATAGGTTAATTAAATCACTTTGTTTGTCTGTATAGTAATGAACAACAGAATTAACACATGTTCAGTAAATAATTTAATTTGTTGTCGATGTTCTCCTGGGGCAGAATGGCCTCCCGCTACACAGACCCCTAGGCCCTAGTATACTCTAGTCAGTGAAAAAACAAAACAAAAAAAGGATGGGCTGTATGTCCCTATATACAGGGAGTCTGTATGTCCCTATATGTCTGGGTTACTGAAGCACGTCCCAGGGTAATGTGACCACAACTTACTGGACCAGGGAGTCTGTATGTCCCTATATGTGTGTGTGTCCCTATATGTGTGTGTGTCCCTATATGTGTGTGTGTCCCAATATGTCTGGGTTACTGAAGCACGTCCCAGGGTAATGGGACCACATCTTACTGCCTACTGGACCAGGGAGTCTGTATGTCCCTATATGTGTGTGTGTCCCAATATGTCTGGGTTACTGAAGCACGTCCCAGGGTAATGGGACCACATCTTACTGGACCAGGGAGTCTGGGGGCCTCATTGTGGGGGAGGTGTTTAATCCCACAGCCAGTACTGTGGGCACAAGTCCATGTTACCACAAGAGCTACAAGTGGGGCAGCACCTTCCATGAGACCAGTCCTAAAGGCACCATAAGGGTGGAGGAAGTTTATACTGCTACATACAAAGGGAAATGTACACCCTGTCTGCTGGTGGTCCACATAACAGTAAAAAAAAAAAAAAAAAAAGAGCCTCCGGTTGCAGTACACCTCATGTGGATAATTAATCCATGTGGCAGATCTTGTCAAATCCATTAGAAAGTGACCAGATCCTACAACAATCTTTATTCTAGCCCTGTGGAGGATGACTAATATTCACAGAACAAAGTCTGTCCCCCTGGGCAGTTACTTTAGTTTGTTTGTCTGTATAATAATGAATAACATAAAGCAGGGAAAATATTTGTTGGTATTCAATGAGTGACAGAATACATGATGGATACAAGTATTTTATACATTCTATATGCAGGGTGTACAGTACCAGTCCAAGAGTTACCTGTCGTTTGTTGAGGGCTACTTTCTGCCTTCCGCTGTCAAGTTTGGCCATGGCATCGTTTTTCTTTGAGACGGCCACATCGTACAACTCCTTCATGTCGTCGTTTATCATGGACTCGACGTTGACTTGTTCCACAATCCTCTCCTTTTCTGTGAGGTGTTGTGATATTAAGTGTTGGCAACCTCTCTCACCACACACATCACCACGACCACTGGAGAAGTTACTGGAATAGGCTCGTTTGATCATCTTACCGCAGGCAGCCCCGGCCACAGTGCCGATGGTAATCCCGACCACTCCCCCGACGAGGATCAAGGGAAGGCCTGCCATTACCACCACTTCAGTAGCCGCCACGGAGCCGCCGAGGACGTACGTAACCCAGCCGCCAATCGAAGCTGCCATTCCGGATGAACTAGCTGCTGCAACGCTGCTTGTGGTCATGTTCGTGGCTGCCGCTCCTGCCGCTCCTGCCGCTGAACCACCAAGGACCCCTGCCAGGCCACCAATAATACCAGCCTTCTGGTCATCCTTATCAAGTGAGTAGGTAAATATACACGTCTGGTTACACTTAGGACAGTTATGTGCGTGGAAGCCTTCTGGAACCTTCATTCTCTCCTTACTCGGTATCCTTCGCTCTTGCCGCCAGTCCCTGTTCCGTTCTTCTTGGAGTTCATATTTGATCAGCTTCTTTTTGTTTGTCTCAATTGCAGTCAAGAGTCGGGCCAACTCCTCAACGTGCAGCTTCAGTTCTTTGAGTGATCTTTGCAGCAATTTCTTCTCCTTTAGAATCTGAACACTGACAGTTGGTGCATTCATAAGAGCAGTGAAGAAAGTCCCATATTGCTTCTGCATTTTCTTCCACCGGTATTCCAACATAGAACGATCCTCTTCCATTACACTATCACTAAGTCTGTGTGGAGCAAACAGCACCCCATTATCAAAGTCAAACATATCTATGAAATTCATTCCTGTATTTCTCACAATCTGATCCACAACCGGCTTTTCCACGGCAAACGTAGCAAAGAGATTGGTAATTTCCGGGACATTATTTCCCAACAGAACAACGACCTCGTTTAGAATATCCTTTTGGAAGGTAAAATCACGGTTAGTGCAGGCCTTGGCTACCAGTCCAATGCAGTGCAAACTATCAATACTGTTATCTGTTGTCAGGAATTCCTCAAGATGTTTCATGACATTGTTTTGGTGTTGCGTTCCTCTCGTGTCAGCAAATCCTGGGGTGTCAATCACTACAAAATTACACTTATACTTCATACCCTGTTGGTAGTACAAAATATACATACTTATATAATCTGTCTGGCTCTCAGTTTCCATTCTCTCAACGCCAGTTGCTGGCCCTGTAGAAACTAACTCCTCCTTCACACAGAGCCGGTAGTTGTCGTGATAACCAACGCCGTACAGATAATTAATTACACCGTTAACTACTGTTGTTTTCCCTACACCTGTTTCGCCAAGTAGGAGAACACATTTGATGGGTAGATTGTTGGGTTTTCCAATACTGAGAATCTGGGTGCAGTTCTCCTCGTTTCTGAGTTCAACTTTGGTTTTAATGAGGTATCTTTTGAGACCATTTTGTTCACTGTGGTATGTAAGTTTTCCTTTAAGATAGCTGATGTTTACTTGTGGTTTATCCATGTTCTAACTTAATTCATATGTGATGCCTGAAATATAGAAATAAATATTAATCAATAATAAACTAAAAAGAATACTAAATAATTTGATTGATTGATATTAGGCGTCATAACAGTGAGGTCATGTGGCGGCCGAGGAAGAAGGTGATGATTGAAAGGTGGGACAGTAAGCACTAAAAGTAATAAATGAATGTTGAATAAATGAATATTAAGAATCAGGAAACTGAATCACCGACAGACAAATTATAACATGCTTAGGTATTTCAAAATACAAAAACAGCCAAAATTTGTCCAACCTAACTTGACCTAACCTGACCTAAGTTGACCTGACAGAACCAGACCTAACCTACAGCAACCTAACTTAACCTAACCTTCAGTAACCTAACCTAACTAGACCTAACCTAACCTAACCAGACCTAACCTAACCTACTGTAACCTAACTAGACCTGACCTAAATTGACCTGACCTAACTTATTAAACCTTTGCCTAGGATGTGTGATTTTTAAAATAATAGGTTCTCGCCTCATAATACTATGGACAAAATTTCTAGTAGAACCAAAATTATTTATGAGAACGTAAACAACAGGTGGCAGCGGTACTTTTGAAGATGATGATGATGGATTGATATTAGGCGTCATCACAACAGCGAGGTCATATAGCGCCAGAGAAAGGTGAGAGAGGTGTGACAGCAAGCAGGAACGAAATAAAGAGGGAAGGTGGAATAGGGTAGTTATAAAAAGGGAGGAGATAGGAAATAAAGAGGGAAGGTCGTATTTCTGAAGAGTATATAAATGCATAACATTCAATTCATTACAAAAAAAAAAAAAAAAATACAAAGATATGAACACAGTACACACTCAATACATTTCAGTTCAGTAATGGTATTGGAAAAAATGAAAAAATAAAAGGACAAAATTTAGTTAACCCCTGCAGTCCGGCTGACGTGATAAAGTGTCAAACGGTTGAGTCCGGCTGACGTGATAGACTATTATAGCTATTTAGCACCATTTACAGCTATGTAGGGCTGGTTTTTCTTGTCAGCAGGCTAGTAAACACACTCACAATATTGATCCGCTATCCACTCAGTTGATTCTGGGACGTCACGATGGCTGGGCTATTTTTAAGTATTTGCCCTTGTCCGAATTTGTGCTCTAATGATCGTAAGACAATGCCGTAGTGAATATATGTACGTGACAGTGACACCATTATTATTTAGTGTATAGATCATGACACACGATACATAATGGTAGTAATAAGAAAATAACACCACAAACACGCCCAGGCAGGGGAGAGTGATGGTAAATATACGTGTTTCCAACGGTACAAATCAGTTTGTTTATAATTTTCTATGTGACAGTTACATGATGATATATTCCTATAAGTGTTCATACTATTTTTAGTGTTGTAATCGTGACATGGGAGTTTCGCGGCCAACTGGACACTATAGCCGCAGTCGAGTCAATCCCGTGCGTACACTCGACACACTGCTGATTCGCGTGCAAGCATGGTCCATTTCAACTCGCCCTATCTCCCTAACTACACATCGTACAGCCCTCCCGATGGTACCATACGATAGAGGAAGAGTTGAAGGTATTTAACCCCTGCAGGCCGGGAAGGGTAGACCTTGCCTCCACATTTCTACCCTGCCGCTAGCGTCAAAATTCCGAGATTTGCCCTATATTCACAACGCTCACACTCTTAACCTATATAGTGTACTGACTTCAAAATTGTTCCATCCTTACCTTCAACTTTTCCTCTTTCCAATGGTACCATCGGGAGGGCTGTACGATGAATAGTTGTGGAGATAGGGCGAGTTGAAGTGAACCATGTTTGTGCGCGAGACAGGGGTGTGTCTGTGTGTATGCGTGAGTGCGGTGTGACTACGGCATGGCGAGTTCAGTTTCCCGCCCAAGTCCCTTGTCAACTCACTCGTATTACTACTATTATGTATCGTATGTCATGATTTCAACACTAAAAATAGTATGATCACTTGTAGGAATATATCATCGTGTAACTGTCATTTAAAAAATGATAAACAAACCGACTTATACTGTAGGAAACACGTATATTTACTATCAATTGTGCCTGTATGGGTGTGTTTTGTGGTGTTATTTTCTTATTACTACCCCATTATGTATCGTGTGTCATGATCTATACACTAAATAATAATTTGTAACCTTGTAGGAATATCATGGTGTCACTCACGTACATATATTCACTACGGTATTGTCTTACGATCGTTAGAGCACAAATTCGGACAATGGCAAATACTTAAAATTCGCCCAGCCATCATGGGGTCCCAGAATCGACTGAGTGGGTAGCGGATCGATATTGTGAGTGTATTTTCTCGCCCAACGACAAGAAAAACGAGCCGTACAGGGCGCTAAATAGAGCTAAATCGCTGTGACGGTAGGTGCAGTTGCCCGGTTCCTTACGTAAGACGGTCTATCACGTCAACCGGTCTTTAGGGGTTAAGAATCAATATTGAAGTCAATACTCTATATAGGTTAAGAGTGAGAGCGTTGTGAATATAGGGGAAATCGAGGAATTTTGATGCTAGCGGCAGGGTAGAAATGTTGAGGCAGGGAGGGGGAGTCCCGGGCTGCAGGGGTTAAGTAAAGACAAATAACATGGAAACAGACACGATACATATAAAAATACAGTATATACCGGTAATTCAGTTCACTACAGAAAATACAAAGAAAACACATAAAGATATACACTAGACAATTCAATTAATTAGATAAAACACAAGGAAATAAGTCACAATATACAAAAATAAAGTATACAATTCAATTCATTACATAAAATACAAGGAAATAGTCACAATACACACATAAATACAGTATACAATTTAATTCATTACATAAAATATAAAGTAATATATATACTAGACCATAAGCCCGTGCTACTCACGGTACGATATTTTTTCCTTCCCAGCGGTAGCAACGTGGCATGTAAACAAACCGAGTGGGTTGCCAGGTGTACGATAAAAGTGAAGTATGTGTAATTAAGTAATTAGTGTTTTTTTGTGTGACGAAAATGTCCTCTATTTCCCTCACTGTCACACACTTTCCGTGTGTGAATTCCTGGTGCTGTAGGTGGTCACATGATCATTTGTATAGCATGACAGACAAACAGAGTCTCTTCATATATATATATATGGGACAATTAATAATCAACATCAGCAAAGAGGCTCACCTCTAACTCCAAACCTCTCGTTAAATCATTGACGTACAAGATGAACAGGACTGGGCCAAGGACAGGTCCCTGTGGCACTCCACTTCCAACTGGGAAGTGGGAGCCACTCTTAATTTGCCCCTCTGATGACTAAAGCCCCTATCACTCGGGGCATTTCGTGGGACTGTTTCACGGTTCACCCAACTAAACAGTCATTTGGTACAACCAGTTCGCCCAACTTGAAAACATTACTAGCAGACGTATTCCCACAAAACACGTGATTCCTCCAACCGTCTCAAAAGTAAATAGTTGGGAACTTGGGATATGTACTATTATGTAGTCTCACAGCACAGCTGGCTTGTTCCTCTCTATTTTTAGAAGGGTAATTTAAATTAAATATTACTAGTTTATGTCGTCTGGAAAGTTTGAAGAATGTGTCTCAATGTTTGCTTTGTACACAAATATCATATCAGCATCATATAATTTCAATAAGTATAATACATAACTTTATATTCTCATGTAAATATTTTCTTATAATACACAGTACCGTACGTGATGGTATACTTATCAATACTTATCAACTGCTTTCAATATTTTTAATCAAGAGAAAAAGTATAGACATATTTTTGACTCCGGAGTAGTTGGGTGAAATGCCCAACTTTTTGTAACATTTCATCAAACCTGGGAAGTGTGCTTGGTCCCACGAAATGACCCTGAAGTTGGATGAAACAGTCCAACGAAATGACAAGTTGGATGAAACAGTCCAACGAAACGACAAGTTGGATGAAACAGTCCAACGAAATGCTCCGTGTAATAGGGGCTTAACTACCCTGTAGAACCAGCTGTTAGATCAGAAGGCAGACACCCAGAATTGCACATCTCCCCAACAGACTTTTAGTTTTGTCATTAGCCTCCGGTGGGGCACTCTGTCAATAGTATTCTCACAGTCAAGGATAGATTTGCGTCCACATTACATTTTCTCTTCTGTCAATGGCATTCACAATGTCTTACTGCTGGTCTTGTTACTTGTACATTTCCCACAGTCAGCTGGGCCATCCATATCGGTGCCACTATCTTCATTATCTCCCTCCTGATAGTTTCTCTGAATGACGTCACCTTCGGGAGGGGGGGGAGGGCAAGCTTCTTTCTTCACTATTATCTATCCCCTGTCATCATCTTTCATCACTATCACTTCCTCCCCTTCTTCACTATTATCTATCCCCTGTCATCATCTTTCATCACTATCACTTCCTCCCCTTCTTCACTATTATCTATCCCCTGTCATCATCTTTCATCACTATCACTTCCTCCCCACATAGGCTGTGTTCCTCCACGGGTTCTTCTTCTGTTGTTTGAAGTCATATTCGTTTGCCACTTACTGATAAAACTCAAAGATCAACCAGTCACCAACAACGTACTGTATGTGCTGGTGTTCCTCTTGTAGCCATAGTATGTGTCATTTACAAACAACAAGTAGAGATATCTCACGGCCAGATTATGAGCATTTCACGGCCATATCAGGCCAAACTTTTTTTGTCTACGGACATTTTTTTCGGCCAAATGTATATATTTTAAAAGAATTGTGTAAATACATATGAATTACCTTGCCAGGGACATAAATAAAATTACATTTAACCCTGCACCTACATACGCAGTCATTTGATACTGTACACATAACCAAACAGACAGATAAATGGGAAATATAGGTCTACTCAAGGATATTATCCTTGGGTCTACTGTATTATGATATAATGGTAGTTTTACACAATTTACAAAAAGCATCTACACTTCCTTCACTGCCTTTTTTCACACAAACAAGTTTATCTTCCCATGATTGGTTATATTTTTTGTCATATATATATATATATATAATAAGTAATAAATAAAGATTATGTCAAAGAAATAAGAATAGGTCACTGTAACACTGAATAAGTTACCTGTATATGCAGTGGTAACCTAATGCCTATAGCCACTATCGAGTATAAATTCAGACTGTTCTGTGTTGCATATCAGTAGCATCATGACTATAATAATTACAGACGCCAATGCATCAAGCAACTCTTATCAGATAAATATCCAGTAATTCCTAGAAACGTTCACACCTAAGGTAATTTAAGAAAGTGTCATAGATAAGTCACGTATGTTACCATGCATAATTTGTATTCTGAAAATTTGTAGCCTATGAGTATTGTATGTACACATGATATTAGTCTATTGTGGTATTAGTAACTGTGCCTGGCTGTAGTACTCGTAGACTACACAGATTAGATTAGATTAGTAATGGTGGAGGTAAAGACTTTATTAATTAAACAACATCACTTCCTCATGGGGTTTCTTTTAGGGTTTGGCTTTGGGACTATTGATGGGTTATGCATTTGTTTCCTTTTATTTTTTTCCTTATTGTCCAAAAATTATGAAGTGTGTTTTTATTATTTTCTATTGTTTCATTACTATAAAATAATTATACAGTAGTCCATTCCAATAAGAAAATTGTTGGCTCTGATTTTGTGCGAACACATCTGTAACACATCCTTCAAAAAATATTTATATTTCTTCACTTAGGGCACCTATTACATATGCTAGAAAGATTTGGTTTATATTAATGGATTAAGCAGTAATTGTACAACTAAAATACAATTATTAAAACTTTGGAGGGTAACACATAAATCCATTACAGCAAGTATAAGTCAGAGAATAATTATAAACACTGTTAATACGTTTTATTTATCATTGGTATAAATGATGCAGTAATTATTAAAGTAATTTTAGAATAAAACATGTTCTCTAGTACATAAACTTCTCTTGAATACGATGGTCCTTTCAGATTTTACGTAAAAAGCATTATAGGAGAAAAATGGATGGATTTGTATAGATATGTTACACCTTACTAACATGACTTGATGGAGAGAGGGAGGAAGGAAGGGGAAGGTGGATAAAGTTGTCAAGCATTACCAACAATAATCCTGTGTGTGTATTATAGGAAAGAAGTGAGAGGAATTTGTATAGATATGTTACATCTTACTAACATGCCGACATAACTTGATGGAGAGAGAGAGGAAGGAAGGGGAAGGTGGATAAAGTTGTTAAGTACCACCAACGTTATTCCTGTGTGTGTGTGTGTGTGTGTATTATAGGAAAGATATGGAAGGATTTGTATACATATATATTACAGCTTACTGACATAACTTGATGCAGGGAGAGAGAGAGAGAGGAAGGAAGGGGAAGGTAGATAAAGTTGTCAAGTACCATCAACATTATTCCTGTGTGTCTGTCTGTGTGTGTTTTATAGGAGAGAAATGAGAGGAATTTATAGAGATATGTTTTATCTTACTTGATGGAGGGAGAGATCTCGGTGGTATTCTTAAAAAAATCTTTCCCTTCAAAAGCATGGGAAAGAAATATATCACTAATTTTCTATTCTTAAAGATTTCATTCCTCTCCGGGCCCTAATTTCTTTCCCTAGAATCGAGTATATTATTGGAACAAGAAGGAAACATTTACCCCATTCCTTCAATAATTCTTTCGTTGTATTTTATCATGTACTGTTGATGTTTTATATATAACATCATAATATATTGGAAAGACGTGCAACAGTATTGTATCACCGAAGAAAAAAGAGTTAAGTAAATAAATGAGACATTTCTTCCAAATTTCTAAAGACCTACCATACACGGTTTAAAATTTGTGTTGGACTGGGTTGTATGCGTCATTGGTAAAGTGTGTGGTGATTGGTCCATATACTCGCCTGACTCCATACTCCACCTCTCTAATCCTCTCTGATACCATGCTGCTTGTGCTGCTATATATTTGTTTATTATTTATCATTATTTCATTCAATATATACAATTTTTTTAATACCATTAGTCTTAGCAATGATTGTAGTGTCCAGATATATTGGTCACAACTCGATATAATATTAAACAAAGAAATTATGACGAGTAAAAGTGAACAAAGTTTCCCACTATATTTATACCACTATTAGTCTATTATTATCATCGTTTTTCTACAGGAAACGAGACTGATGTTGTGTTGCTGATTCTCTTTAATTAAGGACCCTGTGATCGTGTATAAATATTGAAGGCTTCTGATTCCTCCTGACCATGCTACGAAACATTTCATCATATAAAACAAAACCTTCTGAGCACAGCGTGGTTGTGTTTACTGTTTATATTTTGCGCCCGGAGGGCTAATAGACGTACAAACGCACACACATTTATCCTTTCCAAGGCACAGGGCTACCAACGTGTAAACTTTCCCTTCCCTTCCAAGGAATTCTTTAACGCTGGTATTCTTAAAAGTAATTCTTTCCTTACATATTTCTTTCCCTGCTAAGGATTTTTCCTTCCCTTCGTTATACTTAAAGAATTCCTTGGAAGGGAAGGGAAAGTTTACACGTTGGTAGCCCTGTGCCTTGGAAAGGATAAATGTGTGTGCGTTTGTACGTCTATTAGCCCTCCGGGCGCAAAATATAAACAGTAAACACAACCACGCTGTGCTCAGAAGGTTTTGTTTTATATGATGAAATGTTTCGTAGCATGGTCAGGAGGAATCAGAAGCCTTCAATATTTATACACGATCACAGGGTCCTTAATTAAAGAGAATCAGCAACACAACATCAGTCTCGTTTCCTGTAGAAAAACGATGATAATAATAGACTAATAGTGGTATAAATATAGTGGGAAACTTTGTTCACTTTTACTCGTCATAATTTCTTTGTTTAATATTATATCGAGTTGTGACCAATATATCTGGACACTACAATCATTGCTAAGACTAATGGTATTAAAAAAATTGTATATATTGAATGAAATAATGATAAATAATAAACAAATATATAGCAGCACAAGCAGCATGGTATCAGAGAGGATTAGAGAGGTGGAGTATGGAGTCAGGCGAGTATATGGACCAATCACCACACACTTTACCAATGACGCATACAACCCAGTCCAACACAAATTTTAAACCGTGTATGGTAGGTCTTTAGAAATTTGGAAGAAATGTCTCATTTATTTACTTAACTCTTTTTTCTTCGGTGATACAATACTGTTGCACGTCTTTCCAATATATTATGATGTTATATATAAAACATCAACAGTACATGATAAAATACAACGAAAGAATTATTGAAGGGAAGGGGTAAAACTTTCCTTCATGTTCCAATAATATACTCGATTCAAGGGAAGGAAAATACCGCCGCGAAGGGACTGGAACCTTTATGAATACCAAATTTGTGATATATTTCTTTCCCGTGTTTTTCAAGGGAAAGATTTTTTTAAGAATACCAGCGTAAGTATAACGAAGGGAAGGAAAAATCCTTAGCAGGGAAAGAAATATGTAAGGAAAGAATTACTTTTAAGAATACCAGCGAGAGACTGAGAGAGGGAGGAAGGGGAAGGTGGATACAGTTGTAAAGTACCACCACCACCATTAATGTCATGAATATTGTTAGTATTTAGGGGAATGTCGGCTAATAATGCTTTACTTGTATCCACTTTAAAATATACTCGATCTGTACACTGTGTGGTTCTTGTATTGTTGTAATGGCCACCACAAAGTACTCGTGTGTTGTGTTCTGAGCCAAACATCAGAATTTACCTGTTTGCTTCAATATTTCCCTGTTTTACTCTTAAGCCCATGTCACACGGACACTTTTTCTGGCATCTTTTGGTATATTGGTAGCAAAAGATGCTCTTCTGGTAGCAAACGGGAAGACGCGCTTGATCTTTGTTTACATACAGGAGCTGCAGACGACGCCGCAGTCCACACAGTACAGAGTGACTCATCACTATCGAGATAAATGGCAAATTTTGGTTGGTCCAGGGATGTTGTAGCATCCCTTTGTGAGATGTATCACGAAAACAGATGCTTGTGGGACACTATAAACTCAGGCTACAGCAAGAAAACACTGAAGAGATCAGTGTATAAGAATGTTGAGTACTTTACCAAAAAGTTTGCAATATCATTATCCTTGATAAATGTTGATCTAAGGTAACAAAGCATGGTTGTTGCATTCAAATACACTTTATTATGTAGCTATGGGTGTACTCTCAGTATTCCTTCTTCTGAGCCAAGAACGAGCCCAGAGACGCTTTCTTGGCATATAATGTGCCAGAACACAAATTAAGGCCAAACGCAGCAATACGACGTCGTCTCTGTTGGTCCATTGTTTTGGTTTCGGGAAGACGCCAGTGGAAGGTGCTGGTAGACCAATCCGCCGTATGACTACACGCGCAGTTTTTGCTACCAGTACGAGCATCATTTGGTAGCAAAATACCAAAAGATGCCAGAAAATATCTCTCGTGTGACACGGGCTTTAACCCTTAGGAGCCCCAATGGACTGGTTGACGGTCGAGTACAAAGTATATAATACAATAAAATGGACACTCGTGATCATGGAGATACTAATATTTTTCCTATATGAGTTGAAATTCACGAAAAATAAGGGTAAATAAGTGGTGGAGAAACATCGTACCTCACACTGTTTCGTGACGTCACCAGCCCTATATGTACTGACAGCTACTATGGAGTTACTACACACAACACTAATAAATCTCTTTTCTGGAGCATTTCCACTAATGTTTTGCACTTTGGGACAAAACACTAAGTGATGGGATTTACGGCTCCCATGAGTGAGCCGGCTCGTTTGGCTCTTTTCAGTTTCAGTTTCAGTTTCATGGCTCTTTCGGCTCCCAAACGGCTCTCTACATAGAAATGCAGTGATTATAAAATATGACGATTATGACATAAGTTTTTATTTATGAAGAAAAATAGAAAAGAAAATGGACAGTAGGTTCTCATCGCAAAGGGAGACTGAGGTGTTTTTATTTTTAGCAATGAATGCTCTACCCATTAGAATACATAAAAAACAATGGAATAAAATATGAGTCCTCACTGTGTAGGAAAAATAGACTGATACACGTACATTTATTTCAAATTTTCAAAATTCACAAAGAGACAAAAGCGCCATTTGGCTCTTAAGCGAGAGCCGGCTCTTATCGTTCACTGCAAAGAGCCGGCTCTTTGAACCGGATCGTTCACGAACGACCCATCACTACAAAACACCATTGCTAGCTATTGACTGGCATGGTGAATATGAAGTATATCCTCCGTAAAAGCACAAGAATACCGCACATCTCCCCTAAACATCACAATCTCTTGCTTTCCAAGGTAATAAAGCGTTGGCGCGGCCAAGGCGTCTGGTTGTTGACGTCACGGATACGCGCCATCAACTTCCATTATGTACAACTTTGATGGCTTTTATATGCCAAACAATATATTCCTTTGTCAAGTAAATTACATAACAGGACAATTGAGCTTATTTATTAACGATATAAATTGTTTAATAAAACATTTTTTTTTACCGTCAACCAGTCCATTCCCCTACCGTTAATACATGTCGCCTGAACAGCAATTACAGGGAGATTTTAAAGTTTCGTTTAGGTAAATTCTGTTATTACAGATCTGTAGAGCTTGATTTTACACACCAGAATTTTAAATCGAAAGTTTCGTAAGTCGACTGGTTTGAGTAGGGGAGTGCGTCAAAGTCTAAGAAGAAAAAAAACAGGTACCCCTAAAAAACATAGGAAAACGTGATCTAATGTAATTTATTACGCTAAATTATGACGAAATTATAGTTTTAAAGGTATATATATATATATATATATATATATATATATATATATATATATATATATATATATATATATATATATATATATATAATAGCATACTGCAGGCTTACTATGTACACATATAGTTATGTACATATAACATGTGCGTATATGTGTGTGTATTGCTCAGTCCGCATATCAACGAGGTGCAATATGACTTAAATAAGCTTCCCATAACTACTACTACTATCCTCTGTTTGTATACATAACTACTACTACTACTACCCTCTGTTTGTATACATAATTACTACTACCCTCTGTTTGTATACATAACTACTACTACTACTACCCTCTGTTTGTATACATAACTGATAGTATATTAAATATAATACTGCCAAATTCTGTGTGGCCACCAGTGTTGCCATGTCTTTTTGACGAAATTTCCCTAACTTCAACATCAGAATTTCCCTTTTTACCTCAATTATTCCCTGTTTACTCTTAGGTTTGTCGAGCCTCGCTGGTGGCTCTCTCTCTCTCTTAATCTGTGCCATTTTCATTTTTAGTCTCTCTCTCTCTCTCTCTCTCTCTCTCTCTCTCTCTCTCTCCATTTTACCCCCTTACCTACTCTCTCTCTCTCTCTTTCTCAAGGATAATAATATAAAATTATACATATATATATATATATAATATAACTCTTTATCGATATATACTGAACACTATAAACCTTATAATAATAATAATATAATACAGGTGATAATTGAATGCATAATATGATGTGGATTAAGCCTTTGATGCACCGAGATGAATAATAATAATAAGAAGAAAAACAACAACAACAACAACAATAATAATAATAACAATAATATAAACAACAATAATAATAATAATAATAATAATAATAATAATAAGTCATTACTGTTCTCCTCAAATTGTGGGAAAGTTTACGGAAGCATCTACCCACATTTACTTTTAAAAAAATCATTCTGTTATGATATTATAAGTTTAGGATGGATTAAGATAATATATATAATTATATGGTATTTATAAGTAAAGAACAGACAGACACAAACACACACACACACAGACACACATAGAAAGAGAGAGACAGACAGACAGACAGACAGAGAGAGAGAGAGAGAGAGAGAGAGAGAGAGAGACACACACACACATAGATTAGAGGGTTTCTGTAGATTCACATAATGCTGCTAATCTTCATCTTCAATCACTGCCTCTTCATCCACGTCATTCTCGGAGGGATTGGATGAAGGATTGGAGGAAGAGCAGAATTGTTGACCATCTCCAACACATGCTGCATACCTGTTTGTGTGTGTGAGAGAGTGAGTGAGTGAGTGAATGAGGGAGAGGCTGCATGATAAAACACACACACACACTAGTTTTATATGCACACACACACACCAAACTTACAGCATGTGGTATATAAGCATTTTCATGTAAGCCAGTAAACAGATGTGAGTGAGGTCCTCTGTCATCAACTATATAAAACACTCCATCTGTCTGTCTGTTTAGCCGCTATGCACGCGCTCATCCTTTTACATATAGTAATAATTTTTACATTCGTTTTATGGCTAAAACCTGGAGAGTGTCTTGGCCCTATAATTTTTTTTTTCAATGATTAACCAATTAAAAACGACTTTTTTCCTTCCCCCCCCCCAGCTGACAAATGGTGGTCAATTTTGTCATTTTTCAACTTTCATTTAGGCAAATATTTTTCTTACAGAATGAAAGAGCTTGAATTTACACACCAGGAACTGAAAACGGAAGCATTCTAGTTGTACGCAAAAGCGTATGACAAGAGCGTCAAAGTCTTCCAAAAATAAATAAAATAATATCCCCTGAAACAATGAAAGAAAACTGACAGAAAACCACATGCTCTCTCTCTCTCTCTCTCTCTCTCTCTCTCTCTCTCTCCTATGTTGGCATTACACGTGTGTGATTCTGTTCTCTGAGTGTATGTAGCCTACATGTAATCATGTACTTATACAGACAGACAGACAGACAGATATAGATAGATATAGATAGATAGATAGTTAGATATAGATAGATAGACAGAGACAGATAGATAGATATAGATAAATAGATATAGATAGATAGATAGAGATAGATAGAGATATAGATAGATAGAGATAGATAGAGATATAGATAGATATAGATAGATAGTTAGATATAGATAGATAGATATAAATAGAGATATAGATAGATAGAGATAGATAGAGATAGATAGATAGATAGAGATAGATATAGATAGATAGATAGATAGATAGATATAGATAGAGATAGATAGATAGATAGATATAGATACTGTAGATAGATAGTTAGATATAGATAGATATAGATAGATAGATAGATAGATATAGATAGATAGATAGATAGAAATAGATATATAGATTGATATAGATAGATAGATATAGATAGATAGATAGATAGATAGATAGAGATAGATAGATATATATAGATAGATAGATATAGATAGATAGATAGATAGATAGATAGATATAGATAGATATAGATAGATAGATAGAGATAGATAGAGATAAATAGATATAGATAGATATAGATAGATAGATATATAGATATAGATAGATAGATAGATATAGATAGATAGATAGATATAGATAGATAGATAGTTAGATATAGATAGATAGATAGATATAGATAGATAGATAGTTAGATATAGATAGATAGACAGAGATAGATAGATAGATAGAGATAGATAGAGATAGATAGATAGATATAGATAGATATAGATAGATAGAGATAGATAGATAGATATAGATAGATAGATAGATAGATATAGATAGATAGATAGTTAGATATAGATAGATATATAGATAGATATAGATAGATAGATAGTTAAATATAGATAGATAGACAGAGATAGATAGATAGATACAGATAGATAGATATAGATAGATAGATATAGATAGAGATAGATATAGATATATATATAGAGATAAATAGATATAGATAGATAGATATAGATAGATAGATATAGATAGATAGATAGATATAGATAGATAAATATAGATATAGATAGATAGATAGATAGATAGATAGATAGATAGATAGAGATAGATAGATAGTTAGATATAGATAGATAGATAGATATAGATAGATAGATAGATAGATAGATAGATATAGATAGATAGATAGTTAGATATAGATAGATAGATAGATATAGATAGATAGATACAGATAGATAGATATAGATAGATAGATATAGATAGAGATAGATATAGATATATATATAGAGATAAATAGATATAGATAGATAGATATAGATAGATAGACAGAGATAGATAGTTAGATATAGATAGATAGACAGAGATAGATAGATAGATATACAGTGCTGGTGGTTAGAAATGTCACGGTGATGTAAACAATCTGTTCCTATTGATGAGGGGAAAATGGTCTGTGTGAAAATAGTTTTAATGAAGATACTCACCTAAATTAGTAACTGATAGAGTACCCTCGATTCTTTTTTAACATGTTGAGTCGTTTGGGTAGATAGTCAGCCAAATTATGAAGGTATTCCAAGATAATATTGTCCCAGATATCTTGTATGGCTGCTTGAAGGCGTGGAAGTGAAGATGTGTCACCATCCTTTTGTTGCCGTTTAATATACACCCATAAGTTTTCGATTGGGTTTAAGTCTGATGAATTTGCTGGCCAAGGTTTTAGGAGAGTAACACCACAGAATTCAAACCAATTGGTAATTAAATGAGCGGTATGGCAAGGAGCACCATCTTGCATAAAATAATCAGAGTTGCATTTCTCCATACACTCGTCTAGCTCATCAAGTATGAGTTCAAAGTAATTATCTTTATTCATACGAACATTCTTAGGTAAAAATACCAACTTTCCCACACCATAGTACGAAAAACAGGCCACACCATCAATGAATCAGGATGTTTTACTGTGTGGTTAAGGTATCTGGGGTCATGGGAATCACTACCACGTCGGCGGTACACTCCACTTTTCTGGTTATCTGTAACTTCAAAATTGGATTCATCCGACTACAACACCTTTCGCCACTCATCAATACCCCAGTCATGATATTGAGAGGCAAAAGCTAATATTTTTTTGCGATGAACAACAGTTAACTAGGGTTTATGTACTGCGCGGCAACACCTGTAACCCAAGTCGCGTTTGAAATAATCCCGCACTGTCCTGTCAGCCACTCCAGCCAGCAAATCTAGGTTCTTAGTCTTTAATTCTCGGCTTGTGATGCGAGGTTGGACCTCCAGCTGTCTACCAATAACTCTCAAAGTGCTCTCAGTCACTTTCCGTTTACGCCCTGGTGGTTTGTATGGTGGTGGGATAGAGTCACTCCCACCCGCACGGAATTTGTTTGTCCACCTCTGTACTGTTCTTATTGATAATCCTGTTTTAGCTGAGATTTCTTGGTTAGTTTTATTGTCCTTAGCTGAAGCACAGATAGCTGCAATGTCAGGTTCTTTGAGTCTTTTCTTGGGACCCATACTAATTAGTAACTGGAGGGAATAGTGAACCAATACACACAAAAAACTAGGGTAATTAGGAGCTGCAGTATCCTCCCCACTGAGAGTGTAAGGAAGCACTATCACGTTATATTGTTTAAATTTCCTATGCAAAGCTTAGAGTAGAGTTGCCAGATATCGCTACTTTCTACAATCCCATATAATATTAGCCTACAGAGAGTAGCACACGGAAATTATGGTAAATGGCAGCACGCCGGACTTCACGTCATCTCACGCCATTTCTAACCACCAGCACTGTAGATAGATAGATAGATAGATAGATAGATATAGATAGAGATAGATAGATAGATAGATATAGATAGATAAATAGATAGATAGTTAGATATAGATAGATCACCTTCCTAATAAGTTCACATACAAAAAATTAGAGGAAATTTATTGACAAAACCACATGTAAAATCTTCACCCGGACAACGTCGGGTATCGCTGCTAGTCTATCTATATAAAACACTCCATCTGTCTGTTTAGCCACTATGCACGGCCGCATCGTTTAACCTAGAGTAAAAAGTAATACGCCATTTTAATCGGTGAAGCCTGGGAAGCGTCCTCGGCCTACAAAAAAAAATAAATGATCAATGGGGGGGTTGGGGGGATTCGTTCCCAGTACCCCTGCAGCCCAAGCGGAAGGCTGTTATTTGGTCTTAACCGAAAGATCCCAGGTTCGATTCCCCTGTACAATTTTTTTAAATACTTTTGTTGACAAATGATACAGCATTCTGACCGGTGTAGTCCTCGGTCTAATTTTATTTTTGGTGGATATGTGTTTCTTGAATTATCAGCTTAAAACAACCAATTATTTATGGCTTTCTCAACATAGACTCTATGGTCTCAAGCATCAAGGATGCAGGCAGGCCTGGCTTGTATGTCCAGTTTACCAAGGAATTCAAACCACAAATTGTTGAACACCTAAATTTAATACTAAATCTAAAGACAGTGAAAAACCAAAATTAAAATGACCAATGGGGGGGGGGGGGTTCTCTCCCAGTACCCCTGCAGCCCAATTCGCCACTCGGGCCTTGCTATTTAATGGTGGCTGTTACAATGCCACCTTCTGCTGTAGTTGTGTCATGGATAACTTTTGTGGTTGTAAAGCTGGCATGGTTTCTCTGGGGGACCAGCAACCACACCGGATAATGGACTCCTCCCACACTCCTAATAAGTTCACATAAAAATGATTAAAGGAAATTTATTGACAAAACCACATGTAGGATCTTCACCCGGACAACGTCGGGTATCACTGCTAGTAGAGTATAAAGTCTTCACCAGCGAATACACACACACACTCACACACATATCCTTTCTCTCTCCATTCCATTTTCCACTCTCTGTCCTTCCCTCCCTCTCTCTCTCTTCCACACACACTCTCCCCCCCTCCCTACGTACCTTACAGCATGTGGTATATAGGCATTTTCATGTATGCCAGTAAAGAGATGTGAGTGTGGTCCTCTGGCATAGAGTATCACGTCTTCCCCAGCGTGATGTGACTCTATCATTGGCACTGTAGAGGCTCCGGCGTAGTGAGGGTTGGCTGCAAGGGAAAGTGTGAGTGTCAGTGGGTGAGAGAGTGTGTGTGTGTGTCGGTGAGAGTGTGTGTGTGTGGGTGAGAGAGTGTGTGTGTGTGGGTGAGAGAGTGTGTGTGTGGGGGTGAGAGAGTGTGTGTGTGTGTGTGTCAGTGGGTGAGAGAGTGGCGGAAAGAGATAAATAAATAGACCAATGAATAAATATATAGATACATATACTTATTATAATCTTCAGTAGATGGTGGGTAAATTGTGTAAACGTGTGTATGTGTGTGTGAAAGTAGAGAGAGGTGAGAAGGACAGAGTATGACAGTTCAAGCGAGAAAGTTAGAGTTTGTGTGTGAAAGGAGAGAGAGAGAGACAGAGAGAGAGAGAGAGAGAAAGAGAGAGAGAGAGAGATACTTACTATAATCTTCAATAGATGGGTCTGGTCTAACACCATCTACTTCACCTTTATACCCCGGACCATTGGTATAGAGAAGGGACGTGTAGGGAAGCCCATCCACATCCGAGAAGTCTGCTAAACCTGGAGAGAGAGAGTGTGTGAGAGTGTGTGAGGGAGAGAGAGTGGGTTGGGGATGGAGAGAGAGAGGTGTGAGAGTGTGTGAGGGAGAGAGAGTGGGTTGGGGATGGAGAGAGAGAGGTGTGAGTGTGTGAGGGAGAGAGAGTGGGTTGGGGATGGAGGAGGGAAGAATGGTGAGAGAGAGAGTGGAGTGTAGGGTGGATGAGGGAAGAATGGTGAGAGAGAAAGAGAGTGATAATTATATACACTAATTCAAAGTATAAAACTCTCTTATTATTATATCTATATAATTTTAAACACACGTCAACCTAACCTAACCCAACCCAACCCAATCTAACCTAACCTAACCACTAACCTAACCCAACTCAACCCAATCTAACCTAACCTCTCTACCACTAACCAAACCTAACCTAACCACTCAACCACTAACCCAACGTAACCTAACATAACATTACATAACCACTAACCTAACCTAACCTCTCACCTAACCACTCCTTTAACCACTCACCCAAGATATCAGATCCCCTCTCCTGGTAACCATTTATAACCATAGGCTGTGAGTGGTCAGCAGTAACGAGAATGAGTGTGTCTTGTGGGTCGGTGAGGGAGTCGGCTGCAGCAATGGCCTTCTCGAACTGTAGTGCTTCTTCCAACGCTGATCTGTGCTCGTTGAGATGGTGGGCTTTGTCTATGTTACCCCCTGTGTGTGTGAGAGACAATTATAGAGAGTTAGAGAGAGTTGGTGTAAATTAAAGAGAGAGTTATAGTGAGAGTTAGAGAGAGGGAAGGTGTGTGTGTGTGTATTGAGGTGGTGGGCCTTGTCTATGTTACCACCTGTGTGTGTGACAATTAATTAAAGAGAGAGTTAGTGTGAAGGAAGATGATGTGTGTGTGTATGTGTGTGTGTGTGTGTGTGTAAAATGGTATATATATATATATATATATATATATTATACACTAACATGTTCAGCCACCCTACGGGCATCTGAACATGTTAGTCCCTGCGGGGGGGCAAGAGGCCTTTGGTCTCTTCGTTAGCCGCCCTTGTAAGTGGGAGGACTCCGGCCTCATATATGGTAACACTGAGTACAACCGCCACCATTGCCTACCACCTTCCTCCTCCCCTTATGCACGCATTTTTTATTTCAACGTTACTGCCAAACAACATCTCAGAAGACATATGTTTATAGAGTATTTTTATCTTAGAAATACAGCTACTTTCATATGACAAAGCAGGAAAGGAAAGTCGAGTGACACCATATATATATATATATATATATATATATATATATATATACAGAGAGAGAGAGAGAGAGAGAGAGAGAGAGAAATAGAGACAGAAAGACTTAAATAATTCCTACTTACCTTCAACAAATAAGAAGTAACCATTCTGATCTTGACTAAGTATTTGTATGGCTTTGGTTGTCATTTCCTCTAAGGTGGGATTACTGGTGTCTTGGTCCACGAAGAAGGACATGTGACTCCAATCAAATAAACCTATACAAACACAACATTATTATTAGTATATACACACACTTTCTCTTTCACACATACACACACACACACACACACATACATGGGTAAACATATGATTAGTACACACACACACTCACACACACACGTATATATGGGCTCTCTCATTTTTACACACATACACAATACTCTCTCTCTTTGACCACGTACACACACACACAAGTACTCTCTCTCTCTCTCTCTCTCACAAGCCACCCTCTCTCATCCCCCACTCTCACTCACTCACAAGCCACCCTCTCTCTCATTCCCCACTCTCACTCACTCTCTCTCTCTCTCTCACCCCATCTCACTCACTCACTCTCACTACTATACCCTCTCACCCCTTCCACCCTCTCACCCCTTCCATCACCCACTCACTCTCTCTCTCACCCCCAACCCTCTCTCTCTCTCTCTCTCTCACTCCAAAAGTCCAAACCTAAGCTAACCTAGGAGATATTGTGTGTTGCCAGTGTCAACATTGAGCAGGTCGTTGCGGTGCCAGACGTACGAAGCGTTGCCCAGGAGTTGTTTTTGGTTGATCCACGTTTCGATCAGGTTCTTGCCGTCGTCCCTCTTGCCTCCGTCGCCTCCTTCAGGATCGTCCACGCCCTTGGGAGTGAACTTCTTACGCCCTCCGCCCATGATAACCTGAAGAAATGGTGGGTGGGTAGGATGGAAATTTTTAGGATGATAAAAATAGTGCCGTTGAAAAGATGATAAATATTATGTGTGGATTTTTTTCTTTTCCC